>JASDQU010222125.1:3300-17758 GCA_032191745.1 Picea mariana
GCTTAGTTCTGGTGTAGATAGACACAAAAACATGACTATGGAAGTCAAATGCTTCGTATAATCAGTAAGGTTTTCTACCCATACTAGTCTTTGACTCGGGAGAGACTCTGGTACTGTATTTTATTCCTCTGTTAATATTTAAAACCACTTGTCCCACGTCTTTATGGATTCTTTCCAAGTTCAAAACCCATGGCCAGAATTCCACTGTGTGTCTCTTATACATAACTAATTCCTTTAATTTTTACCGCTCCCGAATGAAGTTTAAACAAGGTTATTAACAAATTTGTGAGCCATTGACTGGGAGGTTCTGAGTACGGGCAAGAGGATTTGTGCATGCATTATTCTACCCTTGGGTATTTTAATCCATTCCCTTCTTTAACCATGACCAAACGTAAAGCCAATCCAAGCTACAACCCAAGGCTTAACCATTATGCTTTATCCATTGAATAGTTATTGTGTTCTCTTGTTGTTTCTAGGACTTGACCGTATCCCTCGACGCTTGTTGTGTTTATAGTAACACCATAACCCTGATAGTTTTCATAACTTCCTTATATTCGAGACCTGTCTACTCATTGCAGAAACTTTGATACATTGGTTTTCTTTAAAATCTATTGATGTTCTCTATAGTTATGCACTGGGTATTTTAATTTCCCTAACTAAGAGATCCACCTATGTTCTATGAGGAAAACAATGTAGATCTATCTCCTTTAAAGGGTTTGTTGTTGTATATGTAATTCCTTCACTTGATACTTCAATTTCTCTAATTTAGAAATCCGTCAGTGTACCATGAGGAAACATTTGTAGATCTATCTCCTTTAATGGGTTTGTTGTTGTCTCTGTATTTAGACTTTATAATGGGTTTTTGGTGTTTTGCCTCTGTCATTTATCCTCTGTAATAGAATCTTATATGAAATTTTCATCTTTGTATTAGACTTGGTAAATGCTTCTCTATAACTATTCTTCGCGATTACTCTCTATTATTTCTATCTTTGTACTAGACTCTACTCTGTAATTTTATCTCTGTATTAGACTTGGTAATTGTTTCATTGTAACTAATCTTTGAAGTTACTCTCTGTAATTATTTATCTCTGTACCAGGCTCGGTAATTACTTGTCTGATATGATGTGGTGTAAATTCATTTGAAAATTTTAAAGGTTAACTTCGCGGTAACCTCTGTTTTCTACAGAACTCATGAAACCTGTGATGGATTGATAAAATCAACAGATCTTTGTTTTCGTATTTGACTTTAAATTTTTATTTGACTTATTCTTATGGATTTGAGTTTGATGATGGGTCCCTTTTCTTGAGAGGGAACCCAACATACTACTATGATCCCACTCCTCCTCTCGAGTCACTGACTTCTTATTTCGCGAGGATAAAAGGAATGGTCAGAATTCAACCAATCTCGAGATAAATACATGCCCTTTTCTCATTGTATTTATCTTGTTCTTCAATTAATTTGAGGGAGTTATTAATCATATATTGGTTTACCATTTGCAGTTTAAGTTCATGTGTTGCGATTCCACGACGAGAAAATGTCTCTTTTTGAAAATGTATTTTGGGTTCCATCGCATAGTGGTCTCTTGCTGAGATTCCCTTCCATAGATCAAAAAATGTTTTTTCTCTTTCTTACTCTATTATAGATGGTTGATGTAGATTCTTTAAATCTTTTCTTAATTAACTAGTAGAGCTTAATGGGTATGCAAAACCCCGTTGTATTAATATTTTATTTATAGTAATCTACAAGGCCCTGTGTACACCAACGACTTATCAATTTTATAAATAAATTTTGCATGATAATATCTAAGATCCATTGTATCAAATAGCCATTTATTATATATATATATATATGGAACTTTGTATTCATCTATTTTTATCCTAAAAAATGATCGCATATTTTTTCTTTGCTACTCTGGTTTGAGAGATAAATATAGGAAGAAGTAAAACTAATCCATTTACTTATTATTGTTTTGATACAATCTAATTTCCTTGGTTCAATTGTTTTCTTTTCTATAGTAGTTAGTTTTCATGTGCAAGATCTCCATACAATGGCTATATAGTTTTATTACCTACACATTTTCCTTTGTAGATCCATTCTGTAGCTTACATACAAATAATGTAACTATTACAAGTCAAATCCCACCAAAAAAATTAACATGTATTTAGACAGTAGGAAATTTAACAAATCTATTATGGCCATGAGGCACACCTATATAGATCAGTACCAACCTATATAATATCATCCATTATAACACTTCAGATAAATGAAAGTAAACAACTAAGATACATATATGCATAATGATGATAGGAAAACAAATGGAACAACCATATTCCACCCAACCGTAGAGACAAACAAACCATGATTACTTGTCTTGTTCACCCCTTAGCATGACCATTACTCCATAAGGGAAAACTGAGCAACACTCCTTATCCATTGTCTCTCTGAACAATTCAGAAAAAAATTGTTTTCCTAACACCAGATGTGCTCATAACAACAAAAAAGTTTATTTTCCCAAAATACTAAGCAACGTCTTGCCTCCCACATATGTTGTATATATCTCATTCCTAGGACTTTCCATTCTTTTCCCTCTTGGGAAATTAGAAGCTTTACATATCCCTAATTTCTAGGGGCTGCTAGTGACATAACTCAACTTCTGACACTTGTAAAAATCAACTCTGAGTGAACTCAACCCTGTTCCCCACTCATAGAGTCATAGTCAACAATTTTTAACCTGCTTGTTCTATCTGTTCTCTAGCATTAAATTTATTAAAAATGTTTGTCTCATACATGTGTCCATCAAACGAGGACAGTTGACAAGTCAAACTTTTGTCCAACAATCATAAAATAATAATTACATACTTTCAAAATCTAAAATTCGAATTTCCAAAAATGGAAATTTATTTTTAGAATAACAACGCTGAAATAATTTATTTTTGAATAATCTGAGGATATCACACTATCTCCCCCTTAAGTATAACACTTTTCTCAGTGTTCAAATCATCCCTTGGAACATAATTGGATAATATTTCCACATTTCTTCTTCCAATTCCAAAGTATCCTCCTCAGGACTAAAGTGTTTCCATTACACTTTTACTTGGGCGATGGCCCTGTTATGAAGTATTGTTTCTTTCCTGTCCATAATGCATAGATGTTCCGCTTGGAACTCGCCTTTTGGTTCCACTTGCACCATGTTCCAATCAATGATGTGAGTAGGATCATGAATATATCTTTTTAATAGTGAAACATGAAAAACATTTGAACTTTTAAATTTGCAGGAAATGCTAGTTGATATGCAACTAGTACGATTCGTGTTAAGATCTCAAAAGGACCAAAAAATCTTGGTGCCAACTTTGAACAACTTCTTATTTTTAGGGAGATTTTCCTCGCATTGAATTTTAGATATACATGCTCTCCAATTTTGAATTCATGATGTCTCCTTTTTAGATCTGCATAGCTTTTTTGCGGATCTTGTGCTTCTTTCAAGTTCTATTGTACCCTTTTGACCATCCTTTCCATTTCTTGGAGGATTTCTTGCCCAACCATAATCCTTCCAACTGAATTATCCCAACTGATTAGAGTTGTACATTTCCTTCCATATAAGACTTCAAAAGAGACTCATATTAGCTGATGTTTGATACCTATTATTGCATGCGAATTCAAATAAATGTATATACTCTTCCCAGATAGTTGGTTTTGTCCTTACATACATTTGCAACATGTCTTCGATAATTTGATTCGTTCGTTCTGTTTGTCCATCCATTTGTGGATGGTAACTTCTATTGAAATTCAAATGAGTACCCAAACCTGCAAACAATTCTTTCCAAAAAATGGATGTAAATTTGACATCTCTATTTGAAATCACCATCTTAGGAATCCCATGCAACCAAAATATTTCTTTGATAAAAATTTCAGCGATGTTAATCCCTTTGTAAGTATATTTCATAGGTATAAAATGTGAAGACTTACTTAGCTTATCAATCACTACCATAATTGGGTCATTTTGTCTTTGAGTGTTAGGAAAACCTGTGATGAAGTCCATTGAAATAATTTCCCACTTCCATTCGAGTATAGGCAGAGGTTGTAATAGACCTGCCGGATGTTGATGCTCCGTCTTTACATGTTGACAATCTAAACATTTAGACAAGTATTCAACTATTTTATTTTGCATGTTAGGACAATAAAACTATTTTCTGAAGGCTGTTATCATTTTCTGGTATCCCGGATGACCAGGATATGGTTTTTTGTGCAACTCATCAATAATTATCATCTTCAATTCAGTAGAGTTAGGTACATATAACCCGTTTTTGAACCTTAACAACCCACTTTTATCAACACTAATATATGTACTGTGCATATTTTCCTCATTTCTTTGTAATGGGTGCTTGCATAGCATAACAAGTCAGCCTTCTATTTTTAGATCATTTGGCAAATGAAAGTTCAAGATGTGTGGATGCATGAACTCCTTATGCCCGAAACCCCGAAAGTTCAAAAATGATCTACACCATAGATCAGGAGTATAAGGCTTGATCGATTAGATCAAGAAAAAGGTAAGTCGTGATTACACGATTTCAGCTGTCGGGGAAAAAAACTAGAGTGAGCTTAGGCACAGACCCCTGAAACCTCGAAACCTTGAAACACCGAAAGGATCTGCGTCGTAGATCAGAGAGAGGTCTAACCATTGGATTTCACTTGGAATGGATGTGGACACATCGGTGTGTACCACATGTCAGTGGGTCGAAAGAAAAGTGAGCATGGATGTGGACCCATGGGATTTGTGCCACGTGCCAGTGGGCCCCGAAGGAAAAGCAGACGTAGTAGGCCTGAACAACGTCACCTGAGGTAATGTGGACCTTCTTAAGTACACCGCATGTCACCACTATGGTTGGTGATAGCTGTGTTGTGGGCCCGGAGGCTAGAAAGGTCGAATGTTCGGAAGTCAAGAGTTGGAGAGGGAAGCGAGTGTGAGAACCTCTGGGACCAAAACCCCGAAACCCGAAACACCAAAACCCTGAAACCCGAAACCCAGAAGCCCCGAAATCCCGAAACGCGAAGTTTCATTTGGAGAGCCTTGTAGCACTTACCAGTTTAGCATTTGATCATGGCCCATGGATGCATGGGTTGGGGACTAAAAAAACGAGGGCTATCACCAGAAATTGCAGAGCCAAACAGAGCTCAAAAAATTCATGGAATCAAAACGTTTTGTTATTTGGATTGGTTTTGAATGTGTGGAATTTGTTAAGAAGAGATGGACTGACAAATTCTGGTTGTCTGCACGTTGTGATTGCAGAAGTTTGACGAGTGCTAGAACCGATTAGAATTTCCATGGATTGCAGAGAAATGGAAGAGGTGTTGATTGCCTCCAATTCACAGAACAAAAGAGAAGGAAGGGATGTCAACTTGAGAGTCGAAGGATCGAACTCCAATGGGCATGGAAAAGAGATGGATAAGGAAGGGCATATGGTGAAAATCATAGAAAGATTGTAGAGAGAAGCCCAGGCTCGCCGAGCCGATAGTCGAAAGCTCATGAGGATCAGGGATCGACAGGGTGAATTCAACTTAAAGATGTTGAAGAACCTGGAAATAATAGAAAGGAAATTGGAAAAGGAGAGTGGCACAAGAAAAATAGGGAGTTGCAAGACCCTTGAGAGAAAAATAAGATCGAGGAGTGGTAGCAGACATCGTCGTCGATCCCCAAAGCATTCCGATAAGGAAGCACACAGTAGTTCAAGCCCATCCCCTACCAGAAAACACCGAAGATCTGGAGTGGATGAATTGAAAGGGAAGATGAACAAGATTAAGCCTCCTATGTTGATGGAGAGACATAAGAAGGAGGAAGATGCTGAAAAATGGTTGCTTGGAATGAGGAAATATTTTCAATTGAAGAATTATTCCTCTCAAGAAGAAGGAAGAATTGTGATGTATCAACTAAAAGGAAAAACATCCACGTGGTGGGATCAACTTGTGTAGGTGCAACACATTAGAGAGAAAGATATCACATGGAAGGAATTCAAGAGGTATTTTGAGAGGAAATACCTGACTAAAAGATACTATGATAGAAAGATGAAGGAGTTCTTCGAACTCAAGCTGGGAAACATGACCATTGATGAATACAAACGAAGGTTTTTGGAATTACTGAAGTATGTTCCATTCATCAAAGATGAGGCTGTCAAGATTCAGAGGTATCTGAGTGGACTGCCACCTCCCATTGGTGACAAGATTAAGTATGATGATCCTAAGACTATGGAAGAAACAATAAGAAGAGCGAAATTCTTATATGAACAACAAAGAGAAAAGCCTACCTTTTGGAAGGTTTGGGTTGACCAAAAGAAGTTTAAGAAAGAACAAAGGCATAAGGGAAACAAACCTCCCTTTTTCAGAAATAGTCCTCAAGGACATCCATCATTTAGAGAGCTGAGAATGGCTGAAGTAGGAGAAAAAAAGATGAGACAGACGCCCATTCAGTGTTGGGGTTGTAAAGAGAACCACAAGTACAGAGATTGTCCCCATAAAAATGGCAAAGAAAGAGTTGTCCATAATGTTCAACAAGCTGAAACAATGGAGGACATGGGCAGTAGAATGCCAAGGATCTATGTGGCCCTGGACAACAAGCAAGCTGAATTTCAGTCGCACATGATTGAAGTGGAAGGTATGATTAACAACCAACCATTTATTATTTTAATTGATTAAGGGGATAGCCATAGTTATATAGATCTTAGGGTGGTGAAAAGTTTTCATTTATCAAGAAGAAAACATGAAAAGTCTTGGTTAGTGCAGTTGGCTACAGGGACCAAGAGGAAAGTCACTGAGTTGGTTAAGTCCTGTCCGGTGGACACGAAGGGATTGAGCACGAAGGCTGAATTGAATATTCTGTCGGAAGGCTGAATTGAATATTCTGTAGGAATTTACATGCTTGGATGAGGAGGGATATCATAAAACAGTCTAAGGAATTCCTAGAGCGGCTACTGTTAGAGAAATCTCAGCAATGCAGCTGAAGCAGTGCTATAAAAAAGGCTATCAATTGTTTGTAGTCTATGTGGAGGAAGCATCCAGAGATGAAGTCTCAAATATTGGAGACCATGTGGTACTAACAAAGTTTGAAGATGTATTTCAGGAGGTACCCAGACTACCTTCGAAGAGAGATATCGATTTCTCTATAAATTTGATGCCTGGAGCAACTCCAGTGTCGAAAGCTCCTTATAGAATGAGTACACTAGAGCTGAAAGAGTTGCAATTGCAGTTTGAAGAGATTCTAAAGAAGGGGTACATTTGCCCAAGCGTGTCACCTTGGGGTGCCCCGGTCCTGTTCGTGAAGAAGAAGGATGGGACGTTGAGGCTGTGTATTGATTTCAGACAGTTGAACAAAGTAACTGTCAAGAACAAGCATCCTCTGCCGAGGATCGACGATCTTTTCGATTAGTTGAAAGGTGAAAAAATATTTTCGAAGATAGATCTCAGATCGGGATATCACCAGGTAAGAATAAAGGATGAAAACATTAGCAAGACCGCCTTTAGAACAAGGTATGGTAATTACGAGTTCACAGTGGTACCGTTTGGACTGTCGAATGCACCTGCTATTTTTATGTACTTAATGAATGGTGTATTCAGGGACTATCTAGACAAGTTTGTCATAGTCTTCCTGGATGAAATTTTGGTGTATTCCAACTCAGAAGAAGAGCATGAAAAACACCTGAGGATGGTGCTGCAAGTGTTGAGAGAACACCAGCTGCATGCCAAGTTGAGCAAATGCTTGTTTTATCAAAGGCAGATCCATTACTTGGGGCACATTATTTCAGAAGAAGGGATCGCTGTGGATTCTGAGAAGGTTGAGGCCATCAGAGAATGGTTAGCGCCAAGGAATGTGGCAGAAGTTAGATCCTTTATGGGACTAGTGGGATATTATAGAAGGTTTATCGTAGGGTTCTCAAAGATGGCTCACCCTATCACTTCCTTGCAAAGGAAGGAGAAAACGTTTTAGTGGACTGAAGAGTGTGAGAAAAGTTTCCAGCGATTGAAGCAGCTGTTAACCAACGCTCCAATCTTGAGGATTGCAGATCCAAATGTGGATTTCGTGGTGTGCACAAATGCATGTAAAGAACGGTTAGGAGGAGTTCTCAGTTAGAATGGATTTGTAATCTGTTATGAGTCTAGGAAGCTGAAAGAGAACATAAATAATTATGCCACTCACAATTTGGATTTGGCAACAATCATTCACGCTTTGAGGAAATGGAGACATTACCTCATGGAAAGGAGATTTGAATTGAGAACAGACCACAACGGTCTGAAATATTTGTTTGATCAACCAACCTTAAACGCTAGACAAAGTAGGTGGCTGGAATTTCTGTGTGAGTATGACTTTGAGATTAAGCATATCAAAGGAAAGGAGAATAAAGTGGATGATGCACTCAATAGGAGGGTGCATGAATTACATGCTACAACCATTAGCATGTATCAGACTGATATTAAAAGCAGAATTCTGGAGGTTGCAAATGTAGATCTACAGTACAGAGAATTGGTATGCAAGCTAAAACAGGGTAAAATGCCACATAAGATGGAAATTTATAAATTGGAAACATATGGAATACTGTTGTACAAGAATAGAATTTTTGTACCCAATGTCCAGTGCTTGAAACAAATGATTTTGCAGGAGATGCATAATGTGCCTTATGCAGGGCACCCTGGATATCAGAAAACAGTAGCAGCGGTCAAGAGCCATTAATTTTGGCCGGGTATGAAGAGAGAGAGATCATTGAATACATCGCCATATGTATGAAGTTCCAAAAAGTTAAAGCCGAGCATAGGCACCCAACAGGGTTGCTGCAACCTTTACCCATTCCTGAGTGGAAGTGGGAAGTAGTAACGATGGATTTTATTACAGGATTGCTTAGAACAAGCAAGTTGCATGATTAGATCATGGTGGTGGTGGAAAATCTTACAAAAGCTGCCCATTTTATTCCATAGAAAACTACTCACAAGGAAACAGATGTTGTTGACATATTCATGAAGGAAGTGGCACGATTGCACATAATTCCTAAAACGATTGTGTCTGACAAAGACTCGAAATTCACCTCGAATTTCTGGAAAGGATTGTTCAAAAGATTCAGAACGAATCTGAACTTTAGTACAACTTATCATCCTGAGTCTGATGGACAGACAGAGAGGGTGAACAGAGTAATAGAAGACATACTGAGAATGTATGTGATGGACAAACCATCAAGATGGGAAGACTACATGCACTTGGTATAATTCGCCTACAACAATGGGTATCCTGCATCGTTGAAGATGATCCCATTTGAGGCACTTTATGGAAGAAAGTGCAATACTCTAGTGAGCTGGGATAATCCAGCTGATAGAGCAGTAGTTGGGCTAGAGATGCTCAAGGAGATGGAGGACCAAATGATAAAAATTAAGCAGAATTTGAAAGCTGCCCATGATAGGCAGAAAATTTATGCTGATAAGAACAGAACCCACAGAGAGTTTAAAGTGGGTAATCATGTTTTCCTAAAAGTGAAAGCTAACAGGAGTTCCCTGAAGCTGGGAATTTGCGCCAAGTTGGCAACCAGATTTTGTGGGCCATTTGAAATCCTCGAAAGGATTGGGCCAGTTGCATATATGCTTGCATTACCTGCATCTATGACTATACATAATGTGTTTCATGTTTCATTGCTTAAGAAATATATACCAGATGCTAATCATGTTATCAATTGCAATGTGATTCAGGTGGAACAAGAAGGTGTCCTGCAAGTGCATCATGTGCACATATTGGACAGGAAAAACAAACAACTCCAAAATCAAGCTATAGGGCTTGTAAAGGTCCAGTGGACCTGGTACGGTCCTAAGGACGTGACATGGGAGCATGAACTTAGATGTTATGTGGGTAGAGTACCCACATCTTTTTGAAAATTTTGAACAGCTTGCAGATGCAGTGTAAAGTTGCACTGAGGACAGTGCAAAAATAAGGGGAGGGGATTGTAATGTCCCTAAGGCCGAGCCCTGTTGTAAATCATGTCTGTGAAGTATAAATCTTGCATTATGAATTGTAATTTTTTTTTATAGGCTGGTGAGACAAGTTTATATAAGCTGGTGGGCTTATGTGTTATTAGGTCGGAGAGCCTAAGTGTTAAGGTCAGGAGCCTGCTTTTGTATATGTAATCATGCATAACATTAATAAAAATATAAACACTGCTGCTTGCAGAACAACCACGATGAATGAGTGATGGGGGACTAAGCTTCCACAGAGTGGGTAAGGGATTGGGGGCTGGAATGTTGGAAAGAGAGGCTACGTGTAGAGCCTAGGGGCTTAAGTCCTTGGGAATAATATTTTAATATTATTCCAAAAAGCCATGTGAAATGTGATGTTTTATCCTAAGTTCCTTGGAAAGATGAGTGAATTCCAAATGGGAAGGAACGAGCTTCATGGGTGGCAAGTGTCAACCCAGGCGCATGCAGTTAAAACTAGGGAAGTGAGCTGTGTTGGAGGGTCCTCCTCCATTCGACCATTGACTATCTAAACTGTGAATCCTGTGGCCTCTGTATTCGACCTCTGCATACCCTCACGCAGCTTGGAAACCAAAAAACCATAATGTTTTCCTAATAAGCGGACGTATCCATCATCTGAACCGTTTGAGTCTGTGTTTGACCTCTGCGTTGATTCCTTGTCACGCCCCCTGAAATAAGTGGAAAACCCATGGATTGAGCTGTTACACCTGTGTACGCTGTGAGCCCAACCTATTCTCTCTTGCAGAGTCGAGTTTGTACCTAAACTATCTTTGGGTTGTACCTTCTATTTTTCCTGAGTGGAATTGAGCAGTTGTTGTTGTTGTTATCCTCACCTTGTGGAAATTGGGCTGAAACTAGTTGAAGAAGAGGGTTGTCAGGCCTGTGGTAGAAGAAGCAGGTTGTCAGGCCTGTGAGCAACTCCCTCCAGGTGAGAGAGTCTACTGGTAAGTGGTTTTCTCCCAGAGAGAGTCCAACACCAGCTTCAGAGCTCTGAGAATTCCTGATCCGGCATGTTGTGAAGGCCCAGAGAGGGAGGTGAAGCACCGATGGATTGTTCTTGTGAATGTGTATACTCCCGGGCGGAACACGCATGTGGGGAATGACATTCTATTAGTAGTGGGCGTAAGAAGGCATCCTGGGAAGAATCCTTCCGGTTATTCTGTGCAGTTTTCCCTGTAACCTCAGCCTAAACTAGGATTCCTTGCCTTGGGTGGAGCTTAGTCCCAGCTCGGGGGTGACCCACTACTGAGAGTGATGAGTAGCATGGTCTAAGGCTGGGAGGTTCGTGGAAGGCCTGCACGTAGTTGGTGGAATTACCACGGTTTCAAAGATAAGTATTAGCTTATGCTTAATATTATGTTTTGCATGCTCGTGATGCTTATATGTATCATGTATTTTGTTGTGCATATGAATTACTGTTAATGCCAGGGATTATTTATGTTAGCACTAATCTTGTGTTTACTCTGAGTTAAATGTGTTTAATTTGATTTAAATGCATGTTATTAATTAAGTATGAGAATGATGTTGTTCCACACAGTAGCGTTTTCCCAGCCAATGGGGTTGATGACTGGGGAGCGTTACACATATGGCATCAAGTATTCTAAATTTTCAGACTTCCATCTCATTGGATATTCAGATTCTGATTTTGACGGAGGTAAGGAGCATGGAGTGTCTACTTCAGGTTATTTGATGTCTCTTGGATAAGCAACGATCACTTGGAGATAATGAAAGCAAACTGTACTTGTTGATTCTACAACTGAAGCTAAATATGTTGCAACAGCTCAAGCCACAAAATAAATTATTTGGATTCGGAAAATACTTAAAGATTTGCAGGAGAAACAAATGACTTCAATGCCTCTACTGGTTGATAACACTTTTGCAATTCAATTGGCTAAGAATCCCAAATTTCATGATCGAACCAAGCATATCAACACCAAATATCATTTAATTCAACATCATGTTTAGATCGAAACCATTCATCTCAATCACTGTTCCACTTCAGAGAAAATTGCGGACATCTTTACTAAATCTTTGGGTCGAGAGAAATTTGAAAAATTTTGAATGATGCTTGGGATGAAAAATGTCCCTTCAGATTAAGGGGGGAATGTTACCTAATCCTCCGAGGTTCTTGGAAGTCATGTATTGTTAATTAAGTTGTTCGTTCAACTTCTTGTCAGTTGAACTGTCCGCTCAACTGCCCCATATAAACATATAAACAAGTTTTGTATTTGCATTTTGTAATAAGAAGAAACCTCCGATATGTTCTCTGTGAATTTTTCCTCGCTTCATGTTAGTATCCTTTACTCATGAAATTAAATAAGAGGAAGTGTTATAAATCATTTGGAGTCTGAAATAGACAAGGCATATAACCCCAATGGATTTTCCATTTAATTATTTCACTTATGATGTCACTTGATCAAGACAGAGTTGTAATGCATGCTCAGGTATGTTATAAATCCTTTAGAATGGGGTGGTATCAATTCTACCTTTCTTTCTCTTATCCCCAAGGATTCCAATCCTTGCTCCTTCTCTCATTTCCAAGCAATCTCCCTTTGCAACACCTCCTATAAGATTATATTCAAATTCATTTTCAATCGTATAAAACCCCTTCTTCCAAAGATGATTTCTGAAAGCCAAGGAGGATTCATGACTTAAAGGAAAATAATTGACAATATCATTCTTTTCCAAGAAACTATTCACTCTATCAAGGAGAGAAAAAAATACAAAGCGATATCATTTAGTTAATTGGGATACAATTCAAATTTTGAAACTACATCCATGACCAAGAATTCAAGATCCCTGTGTAATGAATCTAGTATTAGGAGCCAAGCTTCTCTGGTGACTCATCACTGGAAGGTATGAGTGGTCGAAACAAGTTTTACACAAAAAATATCTTGAAGGTCCTAAAAACCGAAGTCTAGATCACTTGTTACCTTACCAAGATGGTTCCTCAATTTGGAAGCTACTCAGAGCAGCTCATCCCACTCTGCTCCCTAATTTAACTTTGATTTCAGGGAATGACAAGTCTATAAATTTTTGGACATAAAATATCATGGGACAACCACATGTCAATGTAAAGCAAGAGCTTATTCCCCTCCAATGTTGGTTAAGTATTCCAGGTAAATTCACAAGGTCTTCATTTATTTAACCTATGACATAACACCTACGTTCATGGGATATTAAATAATACCCCTGATTTCACTAGTGTTGGCAGGCAACCCAAATTTTTTGATTGCTCTCAAAAAGCTGCCTACACCCCTTGTCGTATTACGACAAATCATTGTCGCATTGTGCTAATGGACATTCGTCTCATTTTTGTGGCCATTACAATTCAATTTCGACTCAGTTTTCACAACTGCAAGTGTGAAAACACTTCCCTCGTTGATTAGATTGTCGTCGTCTTTGGTTGATTTGCTGAAAGATACTTGATCACTGGTTTATCATATGACTACTAAAGGTTGTATCAAACTTATGTTCATGAGCATTATCTTACCTTGATTGCGCATTTGGATATATTTCATTGTGAAACCTTTGGGCATAAAAGTTATTAGTCTTGTTCTGATATTATGAAAACTGTAATGGATTTGGTCATATTGCTTTTATCCTTGTTTTGGACTTTCACTCGATTGTTATATGAAGAAATATTTGATTACATGGTTCTAAGACTTTGGAATGCAAACATTTCCGTATGCACCAAATACATGGACAAGTTCATAAGGTATGATAGCAATGGTTTCAAGGCGCATTAGTTAATCATATTCAAATTCACGAATTGATGCTTGATATATTTGTAAAGTTAGATTATGCGTTGGATGTTTCATAAGTCCCGAGCTATGTAAACCCTGTGATTAAGCGATTGATTGAATGATGGTATTAGCACGTTACATCGATAGTTAATGCTGGTACTGTGTTTGTTTTAAACTTAACACTTGGCGCATTATTATCATATGAGGTGTTGATTCTGACTCAGATGAATGGCACGTAGAAATGGTGATTCATCCATTCGTTGGTCGATGCATTTGTTTAAATGATTATGGTTTTAACAGCTCTGTACAGGTCATTAATGCAATGCGTGGCGATGGTAATCCCACCACCTTCGCACGCATGGAGTAGTTTTCGGTCTCGTCGAGCATTCAAACTATGGAAACCCTATCATATTCACCCTGTGCATTGTTCATTCAGTGTGAACCCTACCATGAACAGAGGTTATGGCTCCTGTTGTGAGGGCCGAACCTAATGGATTCCAAGCGCTGTTGACATTCGATTGTGCATACAGCGACCTCGAAGAGTTTGGGTGGCTTTCGTTTATAAGGAAGTTCGATGGTTTTAATGTTAAGCCCTAATATTGGCTCATTACCACTTAATTGGGGCATATTAGATTAGTAATGTTATTTTATTTATGTCGGCTTTAGGCCATTAGTTGTAATTTAGATTAGTAATTTTATTTTATTTATGTCGGCT
>JASDQU010222128.1:1036-17677 GCA_032191745.1 Picea mariana
CGATATTGTCCACATCAGAATGAAGTGGCCAATATCGAGTGTAGTGATCGTCACCACAAATGATACACGATCATTTTAGTTTCTGTTGTGGCTGCTTTTCGGTAGCAGGTGTTTGAGCTTGATTTTTTGGTTGTTCATTGTTATTAGTATTTTTTGATTTCTTCTTACCTCTGGATTGTTGTGAAGGGGAATATTGAACTACATTCACCTCAGAGATTTGATTTTTGGGGGAGGTAGAGGAGAGTGTGGTTGACTGGGAAGTAGATTGAGTTTTGACGGAACCGATAACAACGTCTGCATGAGATGAGGATGATGGCTTGGATGGATCAACATTATCTTGAGTAGAATTTGGAAGAAAATCAATTAAAGTACCAGATTGGGAGTAAACCAAATCTAAGTGTTGAGCCTTAGCAATGGTTTCTTCCTTGGTGATTGTGCCACCCATAGAGACATCGCGCGAGATCGGGGGTAAAAGTGATTTAGTAAACCATTCTACCAATAATATGTCAGTAATGATTACCTTGATCATTCTTCTTCGTCGTCTCCACTCATGAATATGGTCAGAGATATGCACAGAGTCAGTTTGACGAAGGGAGGTCAAGAGTTTAGTACCTGTCTCGTAGAGAATAGGTAGTTGAAAGTGTGTGAGGAAAGACATGTAAAGGGAGTTGAAATCATGAAAAGAAGCACGTGGTAGTTCAATATACCACTTTTCTACAGAGCCAGTAAGTGTTCACTAGAAAAGACGCAAACGTATAGAATCATCCATGAGGGAGTTTGATGAAAACCACAAATGGAAATTCATCACATGGTTATTTGGATCTTCACCAGATTTTTCGTCAAATTTCGAAATATTAGAAGGAAGTTTAGCTAGAATAACTGGCCAAACCGGTGAATGAAAAATAGGATCATTAGTTAACCGAGACAAGTCTGGGAGATCTAGAGTCACAAGGAAAGGTAGTTGTCGGTTAATTTTTGGATGATACTGGTGTGGCATAGGAACACCAGTAAGACCATAAAATGGGTTAGGTGGATAGTTGTAACTAGTAGGTCCTCCTACATACAGTTGTTGTTGACTAGGATAAACAGGATTCGATGATGAATGATAAACATTTGCATAACCTAGTAGGTTCTGAGCATTGTAAGTTGGGTGATTTTATTGCCTAGAAAGAGGATGAACATTGTTCCCTTAAGGAGTGTAAGGAGTAGATCCCAGAGGCGGATACAGATTAGACCTGTGGGGAGGATAAGGTTGTTGTCCTTGAGGATTCCAAGTGGTGTTTGGGATGTTTCCTGGATAAGTTGTCCATAAGATGGTCCGGAAGGAATAGGATTTGATACTCATCCTTGTGGGTTATGATATGAGTGCCCCCTAACATGGGGTTGGGTAAACGTGCCTCCAGAAGATACTCCCCGGGATTGTGAAGGGTTTCCAACAGACGAAGGTTTCCCCCTTGCCAGTGGTGGATTAATGACTGAGGTATGAATGGAAAAGGGAGGTTTCCCTCTGGGAAGAACATGAAAAGGGGGTTGTCCCCTGGGAGAGGTAGGCCCGCCATAGGATGGTGGTATTCCAGGAGGGATAGGTCCACTAGATGGTGGTTTCCCTCCATTCAGATGTATTTGGTTGGCAAGGGTCTGCATTCTCGAGTGAAAAGATGTCCCAACAAGATCGTGCAGAACATGTGGAGTTGTAGAGTGAAAGTTTGTAACAGTGGAGGTAGCGATCAAAGTGCCTTGGGAATGAGTAGAGGTGATGAGTCCAGCATTAGGATAGACTTGTGTTGATGCAACAGTAGGGTTAATGACCTAATCGATGGGGTGATTTATCATTTGACCAGATGGCCCACTTTCAACGGGAGGGTCATGAGTATTAAAGGGTTGTCGAAAGGATTCCAAATGCTCATAGAGATTGCGTCCTGATGAAGTCCTCCATATAGAACGAGTAGGTGTGGGATTTGTATCTATTGCAATGGTAGAACGAATAGGAGTTCTATACTCATCACCAAAGGTTGGTTCTATGGATCCCATATATGTTTCGGTAAAATCTCTCTCAGGTAACTGTGGGACCTCTTCATCTATGACGTTCCCAAGGGAGTCTAAACGAAGAAAAAGTGGTTCGAGAGGGGTTAACGACAGATATGTAGTGCGACAAGTTGGATTCTAAAATGTAACCAAAGCGCCTTCTGAATTTTCTAACAAAGGAGTAACAACACTCCCAACGTCATATTGATTTTCTAACTCTCCACGGTAGTTGTCTTCTAGAGGGTTAGGAGGTAAGGGTTGGTAGCCTTTCGGAGGCAGCCCTTTCATCCTACATGATCGATGAAGACCTTTATTGTCTATAGGCTCAAGTTTGGAGGATAATAGTACACACTGAAAATCTAAGGCGAACTAACAAAAAGAAACAGCATACGCCAATAAAATCTAGGAATCAAAATCAAGAAAACAAAATTTCTCTCGATGATCGTACTAGTTGGTGATGAAATCCAACGTTGCGTGATCAAGTCAAGAAGGGGCTAGGATATGGTGGAACAGTTACAATGGAGACCTGCTTAACGGACTTTCACCTTCATGCAAGATTCCATGCAGTAATTGTGGATTTTCCCTCCAAGGAGCCCGAGTGAGTTTGACCAATGTCTGTCCCAGATACAGTGAGACTTCCCTTCACTGTCACTTCATGTAAGTACCTAAGGATTATGAAAAATAAGGACACCAAATTGCATTCAACCCTTGGGCGGGTACAGTCGATAGTTCGATCCAAATGTATGGGCAAGATAACAAGTCTGAAATCAACTCGAGAGGCTCCCACACATAATCATGGGTATACCTTCAAGTGACCCCCAATATACAATCCGAGCACTACAAACAGTTGAACCACAGAGGGATAATCTCTATAACTCACCTGAATGATACCTCGTATGTAGCCCCTATGTGAGAGGGGGATCCCCAGTCGAGTTGCCAATTTTTGTTATAGGTGAATCACCCTGTGGACAAGTGGATTCCCTCTTGGTCTCTAAACTCCTAAGGCCAAGATAGAAAAGTGCTTAACATGGACAGTGACTTACTTTTAGATCTAATCAAACTAATAAATGAAAGAGAAGGAGAAAGATATGTACCTTATTAGTTACATTTGTCTTTGCAAATTCCTAGCTGAGCTTCGATCTTGAGCTCCCTGATAGGTCTTGTAAAACAAACAAAGGTGTCTCTACGCTACTAATCGAGACTCTCTAGGTGTACAAGGCATCGCTTGATATTGGAGGTGTCAGGTAAGAGCACAAGTACCAACTTGAAAGAAGGGATTTTTCATTCAATAGGTAATATCGACTCCACACCATGTACTAACTGGAAAGGGGAAAATCCATTGGAAGTCTTGACCGAGGTTCGGTATGCCCAGAGTGCAGGATATAACATGATGTTCTAGTTGGAATTACTCTGACTAATGTTTTTTTGCAAAATGGTATTGAGAGACTTGTTGACAACCTCTACTTGTCCATTTTCCTGGGGGTAATAAGGATAATAATGAGCATGTCTAAACCCTAGCTTATTTTCTAGTTATTGTTGTAGGTGAATCCCCCTATGGACAAGTGGATTCCCTCTTAGCCTCTAGACTGCTAAGGCCAAGATAGAAAAGTTCTTAACAAGGACACTGACTTCCTTTTATATCTAATCAAACTAATAAATGAAAGAGAAGGAGAAAGATATGTACCTTATTAGTTATGTTTGTCCTTGCAAAGTCCTGACTGAGATTTGATCCTCATCTCCCTGATAGGTCCTGTAAAACAAACAAAGGTACAAAAGACTTCCTACTCTACTAATATTATCTCAAACATAGATCCATCTACTGCATACAAACTCATATAGAACAAGCACAAGTTTGAAATAAACTTGCTAAGCATTGATTATTAATGAGAACAAGTAAAATTACTTACAATCCTTTGAATGAAGGTGCAATAGCTTCTTCCAGTTCTCCTTGTCCAACCCCTTTGCTCAAGTAATCTCCACTGATTTCTTTGATGACATCTCACTCATGAGATCATAAGTTTCACATCTCCAATATTTTCCATGTACCTTTCACCATGAGAAGGCCTCCTTATATAACCTTGGAGAGGTCCAACCACTTGAGAGATATTTTGGATAAGTTGAGGATTCCTCTCCTTCAGTTGAGGATATTCCCTAAGATCATGCCTTGACCATATATTCCAATCCAACTACCTTCATGAGTTGATTGATTATTCTTTGATTTGCCTCAACAAACCCAAAATTTGCTAAAAAAAGGATAATGCTCCCCCAAAAGGGTGCATTGGGCACTCAAACACTCCCCCAAAGAGGCTCAGGGAGCGCCAACACTCCCTGACAGTGGGTAGGGTAACTCTCCTCTCCAAAATTCATTTTTTAGTATTTCTTTTAGTGTCAAAAGGTTTGTACTTCCTGTCAAGTGACTTCTCTTCTTCAAAACTAGTCTTTGGGGTTTCTTAAGTGTCTTTGTGATGTCGTTAGAGGAACGACATGGGAAAGATGGGAGTATGATGTTTTTGACACTTGCAACACTTGTATTCAAAATGCGACACTTGTGGACAAGATGCAACACTTACAACACTTGTAATGATGACACTTGTGACACTATTGAAGTGATTAATTTTGAGGTGTAACAGTTATTCCATCATTTCATTCTAAAAGAGACAGCCATCATCAGTGACAATATCAATCGGCATACCAAACCAAGCGATAATTTGATTGAATACAAAGAAGGTCATAGTATTCCCATAGAATTTAACTTTAGGCATGGCCTCAACCCACTTAGTAAAGTAGTCGATGACCATGATAATGTGATGATGCCCCCCAGCCGAAGTTGGGTTGCAATCAATGAAGTCCACCCCCCACTTGGTGAAGGGACCGATGGTAATGACTAAGTGAAGAGGGATTGGATGCGAGTGCATTTTCTGAGTGAACACTTGGCAGGGGAGACACTTCTTAACCGCTTCGATACAATCCTTAAAGATAGTTGGCCAGAAATAACTGGCTCGCAAATTTTTTTGGGTTGTTGCAGGCCCAGATAAATGACCACCACAAGCCCCGCAGTGGCAATCGTTTAGGACAAAATCAACCTCTTTGTGAGTTAAACAATGATGCAAGATATTTTATATTCCTTAGTGATACAAAGTGTCACCGACGATAGTATATTTATTAGCTTCTTATCTTATATGTCGTCGGTCATCTCGTGAGAGATGATAAGGGAAATTCAAGGTTTGAAGATAGATAACAATGTCTCCATACCAAGGGTCAGACGACGAGACAAGTAAAATGTGTTTGTCCACAAACGATTCAACATTGATAACGTCCTCATATAATCCTGGGAAATCAGATATTAACTCTGCGAAGCATAGGGATTTCTTAGATTTCGTGGAAGCGAAATTGAGATCAAACTCTTGTAAAATGGCAATTCATTTATTATATTTTCCCCCTATGATATGCCTGGTAAGGACGTATTTAAATGGATTGGCATCCACTACCACAATAGTCTTGCAGAGTAATATATAATGACACAAACATTGGACTGCGTGAACAATAACCAAAGTTATATTTTCAACGTGATTATAATTAAGTCTAGGATCGAATAACGTTCAGCTAAGATAGTAGACGACATGCTTGTGGAGTTCATCATCCTCTTGAACCAGGACCATACCAATCATATCCTCAGATGCGACGATATAAAGCAAGTAATCTCTACTATAGTCAGGAGGCTTCAGCAAAGGTGTCAACACCAAAGATTTATTCAAAGCATCAAAGGACTCTAGGGCTCAATCATACCAGATAAAATGGGTGTCCTTCTTCAAAAGATGCATGAAACCTTTAGTGATATTGGCATAATTCACTATAAACCGATGAATAAAGTTATCTTTCCTCTGTAAAACTTGAATTTGTCTAATCATGCACGGGGGAGGCAATTGAAGTATTTCCTCAACCTTTAGTGGATGTAGCATGATCCCAGTCTCAGAAACTAGAAAACCCAAAAGATGACCATATTTAACGCAAAAGATGCACTTGTGAGGTTTCAACTAGATTCTGTAATAACGACATATTTCAAAAACAAGTCGAAGGTGAGTAGTGTGATTCACTCTCTTACGAGAGTGAGAAGAAAGATCATCAAGGGAAGTTTCGACTATGTGCTTAATATCATGAAAAGTGAAATTCACGGCCTATTGAAAGGTTGCTTCAGCGTTTTTAAGGTCGAAAGACATTTTCCAGTATGCAAAAGTACCCTAAGGACAAATAAATTATGTTTGGTGTTGATCCTTGGGTTTGATTTGAATTTGGTTATATCCTTAAAATCCATCCATAAAATAAAATACTTCGCTTCCTTCACACTTGTCGAGAATATGATCGATGAAAGGTGTCAAGAAGTTGTCTTTAGGACAAGACTTGTTCAGATCATGAAAATCCATACATACATGGATGGTTCCCTGCTTCTTATCTAAGGGAATGAGGTTGGATACCCATTCAATTAAGGGAACCAGGTATATGAAGATAACATTAAGTAGCTTCCTCACTTCTTCCTTAATGGAAGGGGCCTTTCGAGGGTTGACAACCCTAAGATGTTGTTGAAAAGGTTTAGCATTCGTATAAGTTTTAATCTCATGTTCGACAACACGAGGGTCAATTTCTGACATCTCTTCATATGACCAAGAAAATACATCTCATAATTCCTTGAAGAGTTCGGTGTAGATCAAGATTTCTTCTAATGAGAAATCTGCATCGATATTTACATTTTTAACCTTGCTAGGGGTACGAGAGAGGTCAATCATGATGGTAGGAGAAATACTCTCGATGTTTCCTTTGGCATAAATGTCATGCGTATCAAGTGGAACTACGGCATGATCGACTATCTCACTCAAAGTAGATCGAAAATCATCTTGTTCGATTCTTTCAAGCTCTGGGAGGAAATAAGAGTGATGATGCATATCATCCCAAGGTTTTTCATAACCATTCTTGGCTTCAATGATAGCTTCATCCTAAGGCAAAGTCTCATCGAGAAAATCATGTGAACAAGACAACGAAGTGGCCCACACGGGCCTAAGAATGGGATCCTCCTCATCTGTCGTTGAGGGAACATGATTGTGATCGATGGAAGAGTCAAGAACAACTTGATACGCAATCTCAGTTGTCTATAGTGGCATTTCCATTCCAACATGAAACTGACCTTCACAAGACAAAGTCAGGGAAGGTAGGGTCGACGGGTCACTAAAATAAGAAGTGCGGAAAAGAATGGACCTCCCTGTCGAGACAAGCCTACTAGACATGGCATAAACATGGTGACTCGGTGTCATGAAGTTGAAAGCACCCATAAGGGAAGAATACATTCTCACACCGATATTCTCAGTTGCCGACTGAGAATTTTCGATCACAGGGATCGACAGTCCAAGAGATGCATTAGAACTAAAGCACACAAAGGATAACTGATTGATCGTCATGATATTCCCTTCACGAGAAAAACAAATAGTATAGAAGATGGATGACATGACGACGATCATAACATAAGTCCAATTGTAACCTAGTAACAGGTTATAATCAAGAGGCGCATCAACTACCTCTACCATCTTCCCACCTAACTGTACTGGAAAGGTAGGGAGAATACTGTGAGGGCGGAAGGAATGACCATGAAAAGTAGTCAACATGTTTGATGAATTGGAAAAAGTCAGAGAACCGAGAGCTTTCCAACAAATTGGGTACATCACACAAGTGGTAGTGCCTTCATCAACAACCACACATTTTATGGTATACATTGAGTACTCCACATGGATTTGGAAAGCCACATGGTAAGGCAAGCGAGGCTTAACATCTGTGACGTCAAACTTGATAACTTTTGAGCCACTGGGTTCTAGATCTCCTAAAGTAGAGCGTAAGACATTCCTCTGTGAAGGACACATCTGGAGTACCTCCAAAGTTGACATTGCACAAGGGGTTTGACCCAGGTCTTTAATAATAGAGTAGTCCTGGGCGGCTCTAGAATTTGGATTATGGGTAGAGCGCTTAAGTACGTCTTTCGGAATATGAAGCAGTGGCTCTTTTTTTTAAATCTTTAAAGTTGTCTCCGGAGGGGGAGGAGGAGATTGTAGACTAGGAATAGCTTGTTTAGAGCTATAATCTCGAGATCAAGTGGCTACATTAACTTTTGCATCGACCATATTAATACATAAACGGTCACCATATTGCGACTATAGGTTTTGACTCCCACCAGTTTCATTTCTGGCATTCAAAGAGCTCGAGGATAGGTGTTTATTAGGTAGGAATGGATTCATCATCACGATGGATGATTGAGATAATAGCCTTGCAACTTCTGCAAGCTTGGGGCACAAATAGGTAAGGTGATCGTCGGTGCAAATCTTACAGGGAAAATTCACCTTACGTATTTCTTGTTTTCCCTCTCCATCATTATTACTCGTATTCTCATTATTATTATTGTCATTGGGTTTATTACCATTTTTCCCACCCTTAGGATTATTACTTCCTTTCTTCTTATTCCCTCCTGGTTGTTGGTTACCAATCGGGTTGTTCGACGATTGCACAGAGTGTACATCCACCGACTAAGTGGGGTTGGAAGACACAAACGAGGTTGGTCCTATTGCAGACTGTCTTAAAGAAAATTCTTTCAAATGGTTCGTCACCGATTCTACAGACTTTATATTGGCGGCACCTACAATGCCATCAACATGAGGTCCATGATTTTTCATAGGTTCATAAGTTGACCAAGGTGCATCCGGAAGAAGGTGGTATAACATCCCAGACTGAGCATATATCAAGTCTAACTGTTGGGCTCTAAAGATCACCACTTCCTCAGTGGTAACCCCGGAAGTAGCAAGGTCCTTCGATATAGGAGCGTGAAAAGACTTAAGAAACCATTCTAAAATAAAGGTCATGGGTATAGGGGTCTTAATCAATCTCTTTTGTCTACGTCACTCCTACATATGGTCTGATATGTAAGTGGTGGTATATTGGCGTAAAGTTGACAAAAATTCTAGGCCATCATCATAATGAATGGGCAACTGGAAGTGGTTAAGGAAGACCATCACCAATTGACTAAATGTCCCATATTCCCCCCTAGGTAGCTCAATATACCATTTCACAACAACTCTGATGAGGGTGTGTTGAGATAATATCAAACGAATATAATCATCGTTAAGGGAGTTCGATGAGCACCAAAGGTGAAAGGTAGTGACGTGATCACCAGGATCCTCTCCATTCTTACCTTCAAATTTTGGGATGTCCGAAGGAAGCTTGGTGGGGATGGGGGGGCATGTAGGATCATGACTCATAGTTTCATTCATTAACTTAGACAATTGTGGAAAATTAAGTGTAGCCAGAAAAGGGAGACGAGGTTGCGACATCTGACCCCAAGCTCCTGGGAAATATTGTGCTTGCAGAGCTGTAGGCCATCTAGGGTTCTGGTAAACACCATGGCCCTATCAGACATTTTAAGCCCCTCCTCTAAGATGATTCATAAAAGGCTAGTTGGGCATCATTCCAGCTAGAATGTTTTGTTGGGGGTTATATAAATTTCCCCCAACTGGATTAGATCCAGGTTGGGGGTTTCCCAAAGCATGAAAATGACCTCCTCCGGGTGGGAACTCAGATTATAGAGGTGGATTTGTCATGCCAAATGTATTAGTTGGAATATTCACCAAGGAGGTAGGGTTGTAGGATGGAACTTCAGCCTAATCTTGTCTGCCAGATTGATTATTCCACCCATAAGTAGAAGGATTGGACCCATGGTTAAAAGAAGGAATGCCTCCCATATTAAGAGTCATTTGAGGGATTTGAGATCCTACAAATGAAAAGGAGTGTAGGGAGGTGTATTGCCCACAAGCTTAATGATAGAATTAGGACCAGCAGTTGGGATGAAGTTCGAAAATTGTGAAGTGAAGTTGGGCATACCATAAGAAAAGGGACTAGAAGCCATAGGTATGGACTGAACATTGTAGCCCGGTGAGTGGCTAAGATACCCAAAGGGGTTCATGACGATAGCTTGAGAATTTACTTTAGGTCAAGCCATATTATTGATAGGTACCTCCGACACTACAACCATAGAGGTTGTAGGAGTCAAAGGGGTGCCATTAACTATAGTAGGTATGGAAGTTGAAGGGATCCCAATGTTTTGAAGACTAGGTTCAGTACTCATCCTTGTATAATCACAAGTCTGGATGGTGGATGTTTGCGTACCACATATAATAACTCTAGGCCTTTTAGAAGGAAAAGACTCAAAATCCGATGGTAACTATAACAAGCGACGGGACCAGTGGGGAGGTTGGTCTGACTCCATGATGACTTAAGACTCTAAAGATACAAGTATATCCTAAGGCCAACTAGTAATAAAAGAGCACACCAAAATTCAAACAACTAATATACATACAAATGGGGTAAAGTGGTTGAGTGGCCTCCCTCCCTAAAGAAGTTATGTCTCGCCCAAGAGGGGCCTGAGATTCACCTGCTAAATATTAGAGGTAACTAAGTCAGTTATAAGGGCCCTTGTGGGCTTAAAAACTAGTCGACAGATCCCCTCAGAGACGTAATCCTTCATAAAGGTTGTGTGTTGTACGTCCCTTATCTAACCAAGGGTACCTATAGAATAAACCATGCAAGTAACCTATGAGACACCTAAGTCAAGAAACTAATAAACCATTGTATAATTGATGCACATGTGAGCATTCGTAAGTTAGGTCCACCGTATGGGTAGGGTAGCAAAGACGAAAACCTTGAAAGAACTGCCTCTCACGGAGGTAAGGGAACTAACAATATCCCCAGATATGAATAGATCCCCAAAAACATCTCTGACACTAGGAAGGTATCAGGGGGATATCCATTCAACAGACTTTGCACAACCTCGTGATTAACTCAAGTGTGAGTGGAGCCTCCTGATCTTACCAATTATACAATAGATTTCTCCACTCCCTGACTCAAACACATATGTTGATTTATTTTCCTTGGAGAAGTTTACTCACAAAATCCTATTCCAAGGCACTAAATCCTAGGCTAGTTTGTGCACCCTAGAAAATAAAATCATGACTAGTTAATTTTAAATTATAGTGTTGATTTTAATGGCCATGATTACTTAAAAAGGTTAGTGGTGAAATGCATGGTGTTATGAATCTGTAAGGAAAGTAGATATGAAAATAATGCAAAGTCCTAAATTTAACTTTCAATGACTGATATGCTTCTAAAAACCAATGCAATTTCCAAATTCAACTATGCAATTCAGAAGTAAAAATGCAATCTTTCACTATATGCACTAAGCTAATGATAAAGACTCAAAACACAAAAATGCCAAGAAATGCAAAATGCCTATTTTTTTTGTATTTTCAATATAAAAAAACTGAAAATGCATGGATTGAAAAGTAACTTTATATATAACCCTACTGTGTATAAAATGAGACAACTCAAGAAGGATACCAAGCAACAAAACACTCAACCTAGTGTACAAGGACAATAGAAAATGAAAAGACAATGAGAAATACTTCGCCTAGAAATTCAACCAAAAGAGGGTTTCATGTCATCCCACAAGCACTCAACAAGGACTACATAGACCTAAGCACACTCAACATACATTAAATCCCACCCAACAACCACCAGATCCAACAAACAAGAAAGGAAAACTGATGTACCCGATTGTTCAAGAAAACATAGTGTATATACACATCTTGCAGTGAGACAACCTACGTATGTACGTGACTGTCAAGGAAAAAGGTGCATATATGCTTCAAAACAAGGCCAAGCAAGGGGAAAGGATGAGAACTCAGACCTAGTGTTACCAAAAGCTATCAAACAATGATACGAAAAGAACCACAATAGAAACGAGAGAAATCTAAGGAGAAAAGTACTCCAAACCCTAATAAAGAAGATTCAGTCCCCAATATGGTCACCAATTCTATTATGAGGAAAATCTCTCTATGGCTAGGGTCAACCAAAATAGACGGAAATGACTTCATAAATCAAATCTATCCCAACAACATGCTATATAAACTAATATGCAAGTGAGATAAGAAAGAGGCCTACCTTGTCCATATGTTCGATGATGTCCATCGTTGAGCTCTTTGACCCAAATCTATATACCTACAACAAGTTCTCAACAAACAAGCAAAGCAAGAATATGGTGATAATATAAAAGGTTATCACATTAGATAGCATAATACATCAATATACATATCAAATACACCCATGGACGATAACTCATATATTCGCAAGATATTAATTGGATGGGGAAAGAGTATTTCTATTAATAAATGATCAACATAAGTGAAAATAATACAAAATTTTGTGTCGACACGGTTCAAAACCCAGAAACTAAGTTCCTTCCAGCTGGGCCTCCACCACTTCAATCCTCCACCAAAGGCAATCTCATAGAAAGAACACAATAAGGTTCTCCATCAATAAGGGAAGAGCTTGGGGGTTGAACACTGTGTTCATACTTAAAGGACAAAGGGATGCAGACTCAATATGAAGTAAATAATTTCTTCAGAGTAACTTTTCTCTCAAAGTTGAATTACTTATCCTTTTTCCATAGCTCAGAATTGGGCCATTTATAGCCTTGAAAATGGAACTGAAGGGCTAATTCAAAACTTTTCCAGTATATGTAAGCCCAAGGATAAGAGATCTCCTCTTGTGACATGGAAACCCGACATTTAATTTTCATTTTCTGGCACAAATCTTGATGTACACGGGCTGTAGTGGAGGAACTTGCGTATACGCTTGTTGTATAGTGTGCAAGATGTGTACAAGAGGAAAAATTTGTATTTTTGTCTCTGGATTTTATCAACAGGGAAGAGAAGTCTGCATAGGGAAATTGAATAAGGCCCCCTGTGAAATATTGTTTAGGGTGAGGAAAATATTACTATAAGAGCTGGTAAAATGGATACACCAATGGTGGAAGCCCAAAGGCCATTACGATCTCTAGTTAGGATCCAAAGGATTCTTCACAATAACACTGCATAATCTGGAGGATATAAATCACATCTTTGATGGAGGCCCTTATTTCTTCAACTTTGCTGGACTCTTCTTGTGATTTTGGATGGAGAAGTTTATCCCTAAAACAAAGGACTTTTCACATGCCCCAATATGGATAAGACTCTATTCCCTACCATAGGAGTTCTTGYTGGAAGAGGTTCTGGTGGGAATCARAAATAACATTGGAGTAAATGTTAAATCCTCAGAGGAAACAAAGCAACGAGGATACACCTCCAATGCATGCATCTGCATCTACGTGAATATTTCAAATTCGTTACTAGGATCCATTGCTCTAGAATATCATGATGAGGACTAGATACAAACCATTGACTATGAACACATACCGTTCAGATGCAGGAAATGCCATGAGCATGGGCACCTCTTCAGAGATTCCCCCCTAAACATGATAAGCAAGGATGAAAACCTAGAAAGAAGCAAAAATAAAGACAGATTCATCCTCGTAGTAGGAAGACGCAAACAAGAGGGAAGGAGAACGAAAGCCATAGATAATAAGGAATCTCCTTCCAAAAACTCATTTGAGGACCTACAATATCATCCAGAGAACATGGATGTCCCTCCTACAGAGAATACGCAGCAAAACCAAGAGAAAGAGAAAGCAGTGGACAACCCAGGTACTAAGCAAACCATTTCTCAACCAAAATCCAATACCTTAGTAGTAGAACCCTCAGAAACAGAGGATGGTGATGTAGAAATGGATCTTGATGAGCGGGACCTAGCTGGAGTAGATCTGGAACATCTAGAACAAGCTTACCGACACCAGAAATTATATACCATCCCTCTAGACCAGCTAAGTAAATTCTATAAAGTCTTCCTCAACTCCACAGCCGTCTCCACCGCCAGATCCAATTCGGGTTTGGGAATAGAGGGGAATATACCGAAAGAGCAATGCAAAACTCAAAAAGATGAAAAGAAGAGGGGAAGGAAATCTACCCGGAAGCTCATATAGGAGATTGGACACTTCATGGTCAACTCAGGTCAGATCCATCTCATTTCCGACAACTTTTCACCTCTCCTCTCCCAATCCTCATCATGAAGATCATCTCTTGGAATATAAGGGGACTCAACGGGTGTAGTAAGAAAATGTTGTTGGATTACTAAGAGCGGGGGTGAATCGGTAATAGCATATTATAATCCCTTTTCTCCAAATAATCCAAGTGTTATATCAATGTAGAATTATTATCCAATAATGAGAAATAATAAATGAACAATCACACACATACACAGTACACCAGTGTTTTATGTGGAAACCTAAATCAGGAGAAAAACACGAAATGCTTTATCTTATATGTCTTGAAGAATTACATTCATTGGAAGCACCAACTTCCTTTGTTTTCCAGCTACAACTGGAAGGAGGGTCCAACCCCCTAGTTTCTCAGGCTACAACCTGAGGGAAGCTCTAACTCCCCAATTCTTTGTCTACAACCATAAGGAGGCTACAACCCCCTATGTTCTCCGGCTACAATCGGAAGGTGGATACAACCACCTATCCTTGCCCCGTCCAACCTCCCTAAAGTAGAAGTAGAATGATGGAACCACTGCCACAATGTCAATGTGAGATATACTATTGTAAACATGTACCAATAAACCTGAACGATGCATCAACCATGCATCAACCTATACCTCAACCTGTAATCAACCTGTACCATAAACAAGTGCATCAACCATGCACCAACCTATACCAAACAATCTGTAATAAACCTGTACCATAAATAAGTGCAACCAACCATGTACCAAGTATGTACCAATCATGTGTCAAGTACTCATCAAATATGACTCATCAATATGTACCAACATCATCAACTATACACCTCATGTATGTGACAACTCATCAACTACTTGTCTCAACCATGTACCCAACTTGTACCTCAACCAAAATCCCTCATAAATTTCAGCATACAAATATGATTTATAACACTCTAATAGACCTAGTTTATATGACCACATACCTGCAAACCTTCCTTAACTTCAATAGAAAGAGACTAGCATTTTCATCAAATGTTTCTTTAGTCTCACAAGACTAGTTTTGGATTAGTCAACAACCCTAACTTGAAATAATCATAACTGTGTACCTGTAATGAATGCAGATCTGAAAATGATATACAATGTTCTTCATTTGGTTTTATACAATTCTTCCAGGTGTCACTACTTGGAACCTCTCAGAAAAGGAGTTATGGCAAAAATGGCATGCTTTGTTGAATTCTGGCTTATTCTAGAGAACAAACTTGTAGAGCATGCCCTTCACGGAATATTTGTTGAATTGTTCTGAAACTATTACACAACATACTAAATAATGTACTATAACTAAAACATTTTTTATTACTTAATTTGGATCTTTTATGAATAATTTATGACGTTTTTACCCGACACACTTGTTTTTGAATAGTTTCAGGACTAGCCACAAACCCTATTTTCCACGGAGTGTAACTCCAAAAATACAACGACCCACAAGATGATTTTTTTACCAAATATACTTGGATATGTTTCCTCAATGGAATAGCAATTTCAAATTCTGACTCATTATAGAAAAGAAATTATTTTGAAAATGGTAGATGACCTGAAGAAAACATACCTTTGAAAGCATCATCAAAAGAAGTTATCCTTCCTTGAATACTGGCCTTCTTTTGTTCACTTTTGTCAGAAACTCAGCTTAGATATCCTTTGCCTACCTCAAAAACCTATAGTTATTCAATATGTTCAAGTTTTTCTTAAATGAGAGAGCCTTTCCTCTTATTTATACTTTCCAAGTAGCTTCCTTAAAAACATCTTCTTGGCCACTTTTCCTACTTTCCTTATTTTAGGGTTAACCCACTTCTAGTTTCTCCATTAAATTTATTATTGAATTAATTTATTTTGTATTCACTTTGAATTATAGTTCACTCATCACTTCACTTTATTATTTACCTTTTAAAATCTCTTAAACCACTTTGACTACTTTGACATTTCGGGGCTTCTAGATGACATATGAGGGTCCTCCAACTTCGCAAGGCCATAACTCCCAAACCGTGAGGAGTTATGTGATGTTCCACATACCAACATAAATGGAATGACATGTACTATCCATATAGAATAGTATGACCTGAAAATATATCAAAACGCATACCATTATCCATCAAAAAAACTTGGGTTCATTACCCAAACCTGTGTTCTCCAAATTCTCATGGCCACAACTCTCTAACCGTGAGGAGTTATGTGGCGTTCCACATATAACAATGGGTTATCTAACCATACTTCTAGGCTAACTCAATCCGCAAAGCATCTTCCCGTGAGGGCTTTCACCATAAGGGGGCCACTTTGGAGTTCATCCATTTCTACTTATTATCAACCATGAAAAGACAATAACGAGTCATCTTTACATCAAACAATCTTGGGTCCATTACCCAACCTTTGTGCTATAGGGATTTCTTCAAGGGTTGACCTCAATGACAACCAACCTTAATAAAAAATCTCCCCCTTTGGCATTGATGGAAACACTCTAATGAAATACTGAAATCATATCACTCATGTTCCCCCTAGAACCATGCCTCTATCCTCTGCCTTTGTCCTCTACATCTGATAAATCTCTCCCCCTTTGTCATCAATGGCAAAGGTATGTTTCCATCTGAGGTTGCTCCACCTGACTGAACT
>JASDQU010222130.1:0-17747 GCA_032191745.1 Picea mariana
TTAACTTCTCCTGATAGTCTGAAGGATGATAAACTGGAACGGAGGGACCTGAACCCACATCCTTCAGAGCCTCCTGCTCCTCACTATCGATCTTCATGTGATACTCTCTAGACCTCCTGAAGGTTTTGTCTTTGTCAAAGGTCACTTATTTACTAATCTATATCTGACATTGTCATGGAATGTAGATTCTATAAGCCTTTGATGTCTCCTTGTGTCGAACAAGTTTCCCCTTATTCCCAGAAGGATCCAACTTTTTCCTTTTCTCCTTTGGGAACGTGAATGTATACTGGGAAACCAAAGATCTTCAAATGACTGACCTCTAGTTTCACACTTATGAAATCCTCCTCAAGAGTATTGTCCCCCAAGATATGGTGATGACTCTTGTTTTGGTCGTACATTGATGTACTATATCCCTCTCCCCATAGGAACATTGGTAAATCATGATCATGAATCATGGCTTTGGAAGCCTCTACAATGGACATATTCTTCCTCTCTACAACACTGTTATGTTGTGGGTTGTAAGGAAAAGTCAACTCCCTCTTGATCCCTGCCTCCTTGCAGAAATAACTGAAGTCCTTGGAAGTGTACTCTCCTCCATTATCTTACCTCAATACCATCCAACTTGTCTTCCACTATGAGACTATACACCATCTTGTAGAGAAACAAAGAGTGACAAAAAAAGTTGGTCACACTATGTAGTAAAATCCTTAAGGCGGTTGTGCCCTGTAATTAGGAAAACCACGACCAAAGGCAATGTGGTCGCTCTATGTGCACATAACGCTCATGCCCATGACCGTACAATTGCAAAAAATAAAATATTTGAAGCAGATCTATCAAATCTGGCACTGAAATATTTTATCTAGCTCTAATACCATGTTGAATTTTTCTAATTTTCATATCTGATCATTATTTCCTTATTGTTTAAATGTTACTGTTATCATAGAATAATTACACACTAAAAATATCAACAAGACTTAGCAAACTTGATGAGAGGTTATTGTAAGTAAATATTATATGATATTATATATTACAATTCAGGGCCTAGATACATATGTTTGGGCGGAGTGCCCTTTCATAAATGGGCATGTATTTTCCATTATTGTATTTTCATTAATTAATTTATTACTAATGATTATTTATTGATTATTTATATATTTGTACATTACATTATAAATATATTATTTGTATATTATATTTGTGTTGATGATTATTTCCTCACATGCACGTTTAATTAATATATATCACTCCATCCTGGAGTAGAAAATGTGAGAGAACCCTGAGTCTATCCACTCCTCATCCATATAAAGACTATGCCTAGGCCATTCACCACTAGCAAACCTCTATGAGTGAAAGAGTCATTTCCCTTGGTCAATTAAGTAGGACCAATCTGAGAGAATGTTTGGGCGATGTTGCTAACTGGAGAACTATGAACACAAAAATGGTTTATCGGACCATAATAAGAGTAAGAGATTACTTGGATTTCTTTGAAATGTTATTTTGATGCTTCAAAAAAATTAAGACAAGCATTCCAAGATCACTAAAGTTTTGATGACTTAGAAGGTTAGGATTCCAAGTGTGTCAAATTGCTATTAATTGTTATTCTTTTGGTCCCTATCCCTAATAATATATTTTGGGTTCCTAATTATTTCCCATTTTCCTTCCTTTCTAGCTTCCTATAACTTTTGAACATCCTTCCTTAATTTAGCTTCATATTTTGGATTGAGGTATTCATTTATAAATATTCCATGCCGTTTTAATCTTAGATTTTTACTATGTCATATTTATGGATGCTACAGCTCGCCATAACTCAAATCAACCTATATTTATATTCAATTAATTTTCCCAAACTTTTTACTTCTATAAGGCCAATTGTTTCAATTTGTGATTTATTTTTTAATTTATCCTTGACTATTGCTAACATGTCCTCATCATTTGGTTCTTTTATACCATAAATTATGAGGTTCAAGGCTCTTTTGTTATGCTCATGGTCTAAATCTATGAACTTATTAATTTCCTCTTTGATAAGTTTGATATTCAATTTTTGTTCCACACTATTTAGGGCGAAATTGTTAATTAGCTTTTCTTCTATCTCTTTAATCGTGTACCTAAGATTGTTATTTTCTTCGACCTCTTCTTCCTTCCTTGATTGTTTTTGTTCTTGGTTGATTTTTTATATTTATGTTGATGATTATTTCCTCACATGCACGTGTAATTAATATAGATCATTTCATCCTGGAGCAAGAAATCTGAGAGCACCTCGAGTCTATCCACTCCTCGTGAGGAGAAAGACTACGCCTGGGCCATTCACCACTAGAAAAGATCTGTGACTGAAAGAGTCATTTCCCTTGTTCAAATCAACGTGACCAATCTAGGAGAATGTATTCCCAATGCTGCTAACTGGAGAACCATAAACACTCCCTCTCAATAAGGGAGACATTATGAATCATGCCAAGCTTCTCTCTGAAGTATACAAATTTTTTCTTCGACAGAGGCTTGGTGAGAATGTTCGCAATTTGCTCATCTATGGATATGTAGTGGAGATTTACTACTCCCTTCTATACGATGTCTTAGATGAAGTAATTATTGATCTCAATGTGATTCGACTTGTCATGAAATATTGGATTTTATGAAATCTTGACACAACTTTGATTATCATAGTGTATTAAGGTCATCTCTAGCTCTTGATCAAATAGTGATGCAAGAATTTTTTGAAGCCATACTGTTTCGCGACTTGTGAAACGGGTTGTGATATACTCTACTTCTATTGTATTAAGTGTTACATAAGTCTACTTCCTACTAAACCAAGATATCATAGTTGATACAAAGCTGAAGAAACACCCAAAGGTTTTATTATGTCCACTGCAATCCCTTCCCAATCATAATAATTGTATCCCTACAACCTCACTCCATCACCTAATTCATATCTCATACCATATTCAACTCTACCACGCGTTACCTCAATACATGTTTTGTTGTAACCCAGTGGAAGTTCCTCGACTCAACCATGAATTGGTTGAGGGTGTTTACTGCAAAGAAAACATTTGGCCTGGTGTTAACCAGATAAATCAAGGATCTAATCAGCTTCCTATACATAGTGGGCTCCACCAGATCTGAATCTGAAGTGGAATCACTCAGCTTCTTCAGATTTTTCATCATAGGTGTAGCCATGGACTTGCAATCCATCATATTGAATCTGATCAAGATCTCAACTGAGTGCTTTCCTTATCCAAGAAAGATCTTACTTGGTTTCTTCCACCCCTCCAATCCCAAGAAATAATGCACCAAGACAAAATCATTCATCTTGAACTCAAAGACCAACTCCATCTTGCACGGATCGATGAGTTGGTCTGCTCCCGTAAGGAACAATTCATCAACATATAACAACAAGATCAAAGGATCACCATCAACAACATTATAGTAAAGGTTGGGATCTGCTTCACTCTTGGTTAAGCCTAATCTCATCAAGTATCCATAAATCCTGGAGTACCATGCCATGTGTGCCTGCTTGAGTCCATACAAGGCCTTCTTCATCCTCCAAACAGATACTCCCTCCCATGTACCTCAAATCCCTGAGGTTTTTTTATGTACACTTCCTCCTCAATCCCACCATTGATGAATGCAATCTTTACATCCATCTAGTGTAATATCCAATCCATTATTGTTGCAATGGAAATAATGGTCCTGATGGAAGTGTACCTGGTGACTAGAGAAAATATCTCCTCATAGCCCATGCCCTCTTTCTGGGAAAACCCTCTTTCCACGAACCTCACCTTTTACTTTTTGATGCTTCCATTTCCTGCGTGCTTGATATTGTATATCCAATTGGAAGTCACCATTGACTTCCCCTCATGTCTTGGCACAACCTCCCACACATGATTCTTCATGATGGACTGATATTCCTCCATCATGGCATCTCTCCAAACTTGCTGGCATGTTGCCTCCTCATAATTGGAAGATTCAAAATAAATGATGTGACTCATCAATGCCATATAACTCAAGAATGTTTGAGATCATCTACTTTACCTGAAAGTACCACAAGGAGTCACATGCCTCTCTGCATATTGCAATGTATCATGAAGCCAGACTGGCCTCTTCCTGATCTCTGGAGAAACGACTCTAGGCAGGTCCACTAGTTCAGTTGGATATGCTATCTTCTCTTGATAGTCTGAAGGATGATAAACTGGAACAGAGGCAAAAACCCACATCCTTTGGAGCCTTCTGCTCCTCACTATAGATCTCCATTGGAGACTCTTAGGACCTCCTGAAGGTCGTGTCTTCATCAAAGGTCACATCTTGATTGACCTCTATCTGGCATTGTCCTAGGATGTAGATTCTATAAGCCTTTGATGTCTCATTTTATCAAACAAGCGTCCCCTTATTCCCATAAGGATCCAACTTCATCCTTTTCTTCTTGGGGACGTGAATATAGACTAGGAAACCAAATATCTTCAAATGAATGACCTTTGGTTTCACACTTGTGAAATCCTCCTCAAGAGTCTTGTCCCCCTAGATCCGGTGAGGACTCCTGTTTTGGTCGTACATTGATGTACTAGATGCCTGTCCCCATAAGAACATGGGAAAATCATGATCATGAATCATGGCTTTGGCAACCTCTACAATGGACATGTTCTTCCTCTCTACAACCTTGTTGGAAGCAGGCCAAAGAGGAAAAGGAAGGTGATTTTGGGAAAGAAAGCATGAACGAGGAAAGCGACAGCTGGAAGGAAGAACAAAATGTGCGCATGAAGGGAATACCTAACGACGTTAGGGTTAGGTTTTTTGCAGAGTATTGTAATCACTGAAGATCCAGAAACATACAAATATAGATACCGAGGTATCATATGGGGTTTGGAGTATTATCGAGCTTAGCTAGTATCTAGAGTTATTGTGATATGTAATATTTTACTATATGACCTATTTTTGTAAGATGTTGAGCTAGAGATGGTTGGGGAGGGTATATCTTGAGGGTTAGATCATAGGTTGAGGAGCCTAGTGCGATCTAGTCCATCTCATATAGATATTACTCAACCAGGAAGAGTTGTAAGCACATGGCGCTATAGCACCATAGTGACTATAATAAAAGAGATGAGAGCCAAATCTTTGCGGACGCAACCCAAGAGGGGGTGAACCATAGTAACACCTGTGTTATGTGATAAATGCATCTATATATTTATTGTCTTTAGTAGTTGTTGTTATTCTTAATGAATGAGTTGTTGTATTTCCTACGTCTTCGTAAATGATGTTATATTGTGGTTATGAGTTATACTAGCGGTTCAATATACAGTTCTTATATCTCGCACTCAATACTAGGCTGTAAGCACATGAGTCTTACAATAACCCATTAAAGCTATCTCGAGTGAGACTGCACAACACATTTTGTGCGTTGCATTGCCTTCTAGTTTACCAAGAGGGCTGATAGTTTTAGAGGCTTTGTTGCAAACCTGAACAGACATGAACCCTAGGTCAATACAAAATTAGACAATATATAGGAGAGATTAAACCAACAAGTGGTTTCATTGCCATTGTTAGGAAAATGAGAGGATTGGGTAGATGAGATAGGTTGAGCAAGAGAAGAGGAAAGAAAAGAAGAAAGAAATGAGCTACTAGAAGGGGATGTTGAGACCGTGGAATCACATAAAAGCAGAGATCAAAACTTGGCTAAGAACAAAAGAGCTAGAGTTTGCACAGAAAGACAATAAAAACCCTAGAGTAACACCCCACAAATATCTTGAGAAATACGTTTTTACTGATTTACATGAATTATTTTTCTGCGATTTTCCACATCTATTGCAAGAGTGGATACTAAGGTTGAAGGATAACCATGCAACAAACCAGATTCGACCGTTAGATTGGAATCCGGTACATATCAAAAAGTTACATCACGTGAACAACAAATTCACCCGCGAATTTGATTTTTGGATTGAAAATATTGTGGCAAGTTTTATAACAAAGTTTGTAGGCGACACAGTGAAGTCATACAGCACAACAGAGCAAGAGTTTCTACATGAACCTCAAGGAAGGTACATTTGATCATTGTATACTTCTATATAACACAGGTGTACTGACAATGGAGTCAGACAACTAAACTTACCTACGTGCATGGGGGAAGGGGGGAAGCACTGATAGAAACAGGAGAAATGGAAGGAGGAAAGGATAATGGAAAGGAGGAGGAACCCTCGGACCCAATCATGATGGATGATGACTAGATCAAGCGGATCATGGCGACAACTAGAAAGATGCGTAGCAGAGTACCCTACCAATACAAGGTGAATACCAAGAAGAGAGTCGTAGCCACGAGGGAAGGCTTGGTGAGTGATGAGGAATAGGTAGAGGATCTTCGGGCTGTGGAGAAAAATGAGGAAATCCTGCATGCAACATATGAGAGGAAGACGAGAGGTCCAAGAATGGGAAGAGAAGGAAAAAATCCTATCCATATTAATGTCAATGTGGAACCCATAAACCCATGTGCGACTAATACACCAAAGAGAACACCAACATTTAGAAAACCGAATTTTAGAAGCAATCAGACAATAAGAAGTAAATATACACAAGGAACAACAACTGGATGAGCTAGTTTAGGCAACACTAGTCAAGTATCTACACCACATGGAGGTAGTAGTTCAACATTCAGAATGGCAGGACACGATACCACCATCAGGTTACCATAATTTTGAGGTGAAGCAAAGGAAGTCCCTGAGAAACACGTGTTCATTTGTGCAAAGATCTGGGAATAAAAGAAAGTCACTAATGAAGATACTAAACTTGCGCAGTTAGCCATTACACTAAGAGGTCGCGCATTAGACTGGTACATGAGTCTAGATAAAAACAATGCATCTGGAACGACAAGGAAACTGACCAACATTAAGAAGTTACTGATTAATGAATTCTAGAAACCAATTTCAGAGGATCAATACATGAACGAGATGATCGAAATAAGACATAAACCAGGAGAATCTATATGGGAGATTGACCAGAGATTCAAGTGATTAAAGGGAAACTTGAAATATTCCATGACTGATATGCAACATAGGCACCTATTCGTCAATTAATTGCTACCACACTTAAAGTATCCACTGTGAAAACAGAAGTTTCAAACATAGGCAGAGACTCTGCAAGCAACCCTGCAACTCGAAGAAAACCAGTATCAACAAACTGACCTAGCTATTGAAGAACTAAAGGAGGATTTGAAGAACTTAACGTTTCAACTAAACTAGAATAAGAGTAAGGAAAAATGAGAAGTTGTTTGGTGTACCACATGCAGGAAGGAAGGACACCACAATAATGAATGTCCAACATTCGCGTAGTATATGGCAGGAGGAATGCCAAATATGTTACCAATAGGAGGATTATGGTGCAAAATATACAAGAAACCAGGTCACGATCCATATCACTGTACGATGATGCAGAAGTACCAAACAGTCCCAAAGAGTTCATATCGCACCATTTGCAAGTCAGTAGGCCATGACGACAAAGATTGTAGAACTTTGGAGTTGATGCGAGAAAGGACATCAAATGCATATAGAGTGCAGGAAGAAATGATGATGGGGCAAGCCGCACCATAGTTTAATCAAGTTCCAGCTCCATACAACACTTTGTAGCAGCAATATAATACTATGCAACAACCATATAATAAAGCGGAACCACAGTACAACACAACACAGCCTCAGTACAATACCACGTAGTATAATCGAGTGCCTCAGTATAATGCACCGAGAGGAGATAGAGCAATCTACAGAGGTGGGGGAAGAGTTAGAGGAGGTTTTGGACAAGGTAGAGGACCAGTGGTATGTCACAACTGTTAACAACCAGGACACTATGCAAGGGAATTTTCTCTTCCACCAATGACTTGTATGTATTGTCATGCATCAGATTACGATACAGAAGCATGTCCAACACTATTAGTAAAGATTCAGAAAAAGAGAAACCAGAACAACCAAAATTTCCAATGGATCTTAGCCGAAGCAAGGGATGAAGGATGACACATCAACATAGTTACCTACGGAGGAGCTAAAACAAGAAACGACGCAGCTCGACAAGAGCCAACACAAAATCAGTGGGTGAAGAGGAATGTCAAACCAAAGAAGCAGTTCGATGCATAGAAGGAGAAAGAGATATTTAAGCAAGCAAGACAAGAATTTCATAAGGAAGACATGGCATCGAATTCAACTGCACAGCAAAGCAAGGAAGCACCAGAGTACGAGATGCCTCCATTATTGGATGATACCAACGAAATGAAACCCATGGGACAAGTAAGTACAATCAAAGTTTTTTTGAAATCATGTGTAAAAGTATTAAATGATCCATCATCTGTGAAAATATTGCAAAACATACTAGAAAAATGTAGCATCAAGACGGAAGGAAAACTAGAACCAAAAAAATTCAATCACCTGCATACAAGGAGAAGAACGAGTAGGGAGTTCATATTGAATGCCAACATTGGAGATTTCAACATGGGAGATATCATACTAGATCTAGGATCCGAAGTGAATGTATTACCAAAGAAGACATGGCAATGTATGGGAGAACCCACATTAGGATACTCACCTATTCAATTGAAACTAGCAAACCAACACAGAGTCCTACCTATCAGTAGACTGAAATGAGTAACAGTAGACCTTGATGCAGTGCGTACTAAAGTAGGCTTTGAAGTCATTGAAATAGTGGATGACACAACACCATATCCAATGTTGCTTGGTCTGGATTGAGCATTTGACAACCAAACCATAACCAACTTAAAACTAGGAAAATGACATTTGAGTCAGGAGAATACAGGGTCATCGCACCATTAGATCCATCAGAAGGGGAGAGGCTTGTAGAACCTACTTTCCTAGACCTAGAGTAACTCAACCAGTTGTACAGAACAACTGTGCGCAATGAGGATTACGTGAACCCAACTGCAAATGGGATACTCATTTGGTGGAAAATACTTCATGTGTGACAGAATCAGACATTGGTTTAGAGAACTGGCAACAAAGGCTACACGAAGTGTCCACGAGAAGATGTGCACGAATAGACCGCGTAGTAAGATGGGTAGGCACGGAAATAAGGGAACCACCCAGTTTCCAAGGAATAAATGATTTGGAAACATTCTTGGCACAATATGAAGATGAAGTCTTGGAGAATCAGAGACTGTTAGCACTTGATATAACACTCAAGGCCACACCTGTAAGATGGTGGGGAGCACACAAGGAGACAATCACAGATTGGTACCAATGTAAATAGTTATTGCACATAAGGTTCGACGCAGAACATAAAAATAACAAGCAATAGAGGTACGATGGACAGGGGGCACTAGTGGAACACTTGGAGAAGTGTAGAGCATTGTGGAAAATGGCACCCCCAGAGGAATGGCCTCCTCATTTCATACACACTCTAGAGGGCATACCAGCGAACTGGTATACAGACCAAGAACTGCGCAAGGGAACTGTGACCTGGACAACATTGCAACATAATTGTACAGTCACTTTCTCATTCAATCATGAGAATCCCAACATAGATGCAGCTCTGAAATAGATAAGAGGTGTGATATTCATTGAGGGACCAGAAGTCGAACTCATAACAAAATAAAAACAACAGAACAAATAGACAATTAAGGAATTTTTTTCATGCTACCATGTGCAAGAGGAAGCACCATATGAAGACAATCCGCGCAATATTTAGATCAAAGAAGCATAAGGCGAAAGAGAAGTGGAAGGACCACCTATAGAATAAGAAGTTGTTTCCACGCCGATCAAGGTAAATAAAGTCAAAATTGGGACAATTGAGCATCCCAAAATGTCCAGCATTGGAGATTACTGGGATGAGAAAATTGTATAAATCATAACAAAGTTATTGTGTGAGTACACTGACTTGTTTACCACAACATTTATAGAGATGAAGGGTATAGCCAGAGATCTAGGAGAAATGAAGATACCACTTAGACTGGAAGAGAGAGCGATCAGAGATCGACCATACAGACTAAACCCAATATATAAGCTGAAATCGACAGGATGCTCGAAGACAGAATCATGGAATAGATTGAAGAATCAGAATGGATAAGCTCGATGGTAGTGAAAGACAAGAAACAAGGAGGGATTAGGATATGCATCGACTTGAGGAAGCTGAAAGATGCATGCCTACATGACCCATACCCTACACCTTTCATGGATGAAGTGTTAGAGAATGTAGGTGGACATGAAGCTTACTCATTTACTGATGGATTCTCAGGATACCATCAAATCAAGATAGCACAGGAAGATAGATACAAGACCACATTTGTGACAGAATGGGCATCCTACCAGTACACAGTCATGTCGTTTGGACTAAAGAATGCACCAGCAATATTTTTCAAAGTAGTCATCATTGCATTTAAAGAATTCATCTACCAGTTCCTAGAGATATACCTAGACGATTGGACGGTCTATAGTTTGTTCAAATACCATGTAGAATTCTTACGACTAATGTTAGAAAGATGTAGGCAATGCCAGATATAAATGAATATAAAGAAATGCATATTTGGAACACCATTTGGGATACTATTGGGCCACATAGTATGCAAACAAGGTTTATTAATAGATCCTGCAAAGATCGCAGTAATTGTTAACTTACCATCACCAAAAACAGTTCGTCAGCTAAGAGTGACATTTGGACACACAGGATACTATAGGAAATTTATCGAATGGTACGTGCATATTACTGCACCAATGGAAAATTTGTTAAGAAAGGATACAAATTTTTAGTGGAATGACGAATGTCAACATGGTCTGAATACCCTGAAGGAAAAGATGGTCACCGCACCAATATTAGTATTTCCAGACTGGAAAATGACATTCCACRTACATGTGGATGCATCATCCATACCACTTGGAACTATCTAGGTGCAGCCAGGAGCAGGAGACTTGGATCACCYGATAGCATTTGTGATTAGAAAGCTAYCRKAATCAGAGAAGAACTATAACACTACAGAAAGGGAAGGCCTAGCTATGGTCTACGCACTGCAAAAGTTTAGACATTATTTATTGGGGAAACACTTTAAKATGTTCATAGATCACCCAACCCTAAAATACCTAGTCAACAAGTTAGTGTTGGAGGGGAGAATCTRTTGATGGTTACTACTATTTCAAGAATTTGACTTTGAAGTAATAGTTAGCTAGGAAAATTGAATGCAGGACCTGACCACCTATCAAGAGTTACAAATGGAGAAGACCCTACAAATTTAGAAGACAACTTCCCGGATGCACAATTATTCTCAGTCCAGATCGCTGATGAATACTTCGCAGATATCATTCAGTACTTCAGCACAGTACTACATCGCAAGAATATAACATTGCGCAGAAGAAAAACTCGGTAGTTCGCACTGTAGACTAAAACTTATCATAGGACACTTATAGAAAATGGGCACGGGTAGCATCTTTTGAAGATATGTGTTAGAGAATGAAAGACCAAGAGTCTTAATAGAATCCCATGAGGGAATAGCGGGAGGACATTACGTAGGAAAAGATATCACACAGAAGTTATTTCACACAGGACTATGGTGGCTGACGATTCAAAGAGACTCGAAGGAGTACTGTCAAAGATGTGATGTCTATCAAAGGGTAGGTAAACCCAACAAAAGGGATGATATGCCATTACGACCACAAGTAACATTTCAAGCATTTGATAAGTGGGAAATAGACTTTGTGGGACCAATCAACCCACCAACAAAGAGAACAGGAGCTAGGTACATTATCACCGCGATGGAGTACCTAACAAAATGGGCGAATGACGCACTAGTGAAAGATTGCAGCACAGAAACAACAACACACTTTTTATTTGAACAGGTGATCACTAGATTTGGATTTCCAAGAGTTTTGATGAGAGACCAAGACATGCACTTCATAAACAACACCATCATTGCTATGACTGAAGAGTTTGAAGTCCATCATCAAAAGAGCACACCATATCACCCACAGGCAAAGGTCACAGTGGTATCATTTAACAAAATCCTTGAGAATGTGCTCACAAAGATCTGTAACGTCAACATGAACAATTGGGACCTCAAAGTACTAGCAATATTATGGGCCTACATGACTACATGCAAAAATTTGACAGGGAACATGCCATTTAAACTGGTCTATGGCCAAGAAGCAGTGGTTCCATTAGAATTTTTAGTACCAAGCTTGCGTGTAGCAGCAATCACACATATGACAGAACGAGGCACAATAAAAGAGATACTAAATAGGTTGATGACCATGGAGGAAGACTAGATATTAGTAGGGTTCCACCAACAAGTTCAGAAAGCAAGGGACAAAGCTTGGCATGATAGACACATCAATAAGAAAACGGTCAAGGAAGGAGACCTAGTATTAATGTATGACAACAAATCGTTTCAGCACCTAGGCAAGCTAAGGATGCACTAGCTAGGACCGTATGAAGCACAATCTTTCACAAATGGAGGAGTTGTATAGTTGAGAGATTTATCAGGTGCAGAACTCAGAGGGATGATCAATGGGAGTTGACTAAAGTTGTATAAGGACAATCGACCACCCACCGTGCAGTAAAAAAAAAAGAACAGTATATCAGAAAGAACCAACAGAGGCACAGTGTGCCAAAGATAGAAAGGACACACATACTTATAAACAAAAAATCATCAAGGAGGAGAAAAACGACCATGTAAAAAGGAAACAAGCGGGAAACAGAAAGACGACAAAAGCAGTACGAAATGTCGAAGTCAGGAGGAATTGAAGGCCGGAAAGGACCGATGGGAAAACACATTAATCACACCAACTAGAGTCAACAAGGTAGAGTAATGGAAAGTATGAAAGAGTCAGAGGTGCATTGAACCCATAATTAAGGAAGTGTCCTCAACAAGCTTTGTGCGAAGCCCATACAACACACGGACATGGGAGAAAAGATTCCATTTGCGAAAGGAGAATAGACAGCGAGCGATAGAGGCTAAGGAGCACAGAGCGGATTTCACAGAGGTCATAGAGACCACTCAAACTCAACAAACGTTCGAAATTCACTAACATGGCACCACCAAAGAAAGAAGAAGCAAGCCAGAGTACCAAACACCCTAGAGTTAGAACTAGATCATGGGTGCAATTAGATGAAGGTGAACAACAACCACCGGAGATCGTCAACATCGACGAAATCCCATCTCCAGACACAACACCAGTGAACCCAACACTTGTAGTGGAAGAAACCAAAAAGAAAGCACTGGAGGGCACGAATATAGATAGACCGATAGAGGTATAGGAGCAGTAGAACTAGGATGTAGAAACCCTGAAGGAAGCACAACCAAAGAACACCGAAGCAACTCCGAGAGTCAATTGAACGACGACGAACCAGGAAACAACAGTCGAGCCAAACAAGTATCAAACCACCGTGTCAGACCACCCACCAAAAGGAATAGTGGAGGATGTCACGAGTTGGCTAGAATGGTATTTCAAAGTATAAATGGAGGTCGCTGGAACTTCGAGCCAACCACCACCGAAGAAAGACAAGAAGCAGGTACCTAGGTCACCTTGCAAGCAACCTGTCGCAACAATCATTATACCACATATACCAGATAGGGTATAGGTGAAACCAGACCTACTGGGTCATGTTGACAAGCTGAAATACTCGGACCATGATGTAGAAGACACAAACAAGTTTCTAGAACTTGCAAAGAGGGTATATTTAGAGACTGTGGGGGTAAATCCGGTTGGGGAACCGATTGATCAACCACTCCGATGGGAAACAGGATTGGAGAAAACAGGGATTTTAGGTGTGCTAGACTTACCACATTTTGGCAGAGGGAAGTACGCAAGAGGTTGTGTCAAACAGTTGTTGGCACTCACACATGGCAAGGATATATGGTTGGACACGCTCATCTCAATAGATGTAGAGTTTATTGCAAACATAACAAGGTTGCCATCCCAGGGCATGGATCCCACGTAGCTTATTGATGATAAAGCTAAAGAGAAATCACTAGCATAAGAGATGAAGAAGAAGTATGGTACCGACGGGGGGACACGAGGGATCATTATTAAGAGGATCAAGGATGTCGCAACACAAATGGGCTCAAAAATATTATCATGTAAGCTGCTAAGAAAATTTTGAAGGGAGGAAGTTTCAGTTGGAGTTTTTGTAGTTGCAGCTCAATGCGCCGAGGGCAACACAGTGAGTTGGGAACCCTACCTCTTGAACTTGTTCCTGGATGACTGGAAGGATGTGCAGGATCTAGGAACAAAGTTTCACTATTCATGGCTAATCATGTCAATAGCCTTTATGGGATGGAGGGAATCGAGATTTGTAACTTTTGATACAAGACCCAAACCTAATAAGGGAGTAAGATATTTATTGTTGAAAGCCACGTCGGATGCTAAGCACAAAAGGATGAATTGTCCATATTTGAAGGGGACCTACACAATTTGCGGGAGGCCATCAAAAACATGTGGAGAATAACACCAGAGGATGTCATGCAGTTTTGGGATATCGCCAACTTTAAGGCCACACGACATGCAATGTGGATACAGGCACAAAAGGACCTCGATAAACAATGGCTACAAATGGGCTACTATATCACAAAGGGTGACATCGACATGGTGATCAAATACTAGGTAGATGAATGGAAGATTCCAATCCTCACCCACGACTTGCTGGAAAAGATATCGAAAGAAGAGGCAGGGTAGAAAGAAACACAACCTCAAGAAGTCTCAGTGCCCAAGAAATGGAGGATGGGCCAGACAAAGACAAAGAAGATAGATGAAGGGGCAACTAAGACAGGGACCCAAATGGGGAAAAAGAACATGATGCAGCCAACTCAAGTGCAACACAAATAGGCTGAGGCAGCGCAGGGGACCACACCAAGTCCCAACCCACAAGAACCAAGTGGGAATAAGAGGCCAACCAAACAAATAGGAGGAGCACGCAAGAAGATGAAGGCACAAAGAATAGCTCCATAATATATGATCATGAAGGATGATGGAGAAATGATAGCCTGAATGGTCCAAGATTGTCTGTACGAGGATTTTCACAACGTTGCGCACCACAGGGATAGGATTCAAGAGGAGCTGGTAGACATGCGAAAGTTCCTCAAGCAAATCAAGGAAGCACACACAATAGGCAACAACATGGGAGCAGGGCCATCAACACCGCAGACAGAGTAAAGAGTGGAAGAAGAATAGAGAGATCCAGTCCATACAATAATGCAGCCGAATGTAACATTCCACATCACACCCAATATGATGCGTATGGATGAGATCATGGGTCAGACACCCCTAAAATAATTAGCTCAAATCCAACTGGTATTGAAGCGGATACCATCCAGAGATCTACACAAGTTGTAGGTTAGTGTAAACCATGAGTTATAGTCTTTTGCACACAAAGACTTAGTTGAATTGCAGCAAGAAACAAAGAAATGGGACGCGCTGGAAATAATATATGAAAAGGATAAGTTGGAGACCTAAGAGGAGAGGGAGTGCACGAACGAAATGGAATGAAAAGTGGAAGGAACTTATGAGAAGATTCCACAGACTGTGCATAGGGATGAACTTACAGCAACAGAAAAGATTGATCAGATTGTGTAGGCAATCGATCAATATCAGAAGGAGATCAAGAATCCCATAGAGCATCTCACACCAACTACTCCACCAACAGTAAAAGAGAAAAGTAAGTAGGATGTAACGATGTAGCTGCAGGAGATAAAACAACAGGTCAGCACAACAACCGACTTTCTTGATAAATCATCATAGATTTGGACAAAGTTAGAGGAGGATTAGTAGGTCCAAAGGTGGGACAAGGAAGAAGAAAGGATCAACGCAGTGATCCAAGGCCTCAATCAGAGGCATAAGACAATGGCCATCATAGAGCACGTCAAACGAGCGCAGCAAATGAAGAAACTGCAGGCAGAACTCACCACTGCACAAACAAAGAAATAGGAGCATCAAGCTCAAATGGAACTGCTTCAAGAGCGGGTAGCAGAATTCGTGGAATATGCAGAGGAAGCCAAAACATAGATAGCATAGACCTAGACAGAGTGCGCAGGATTGATCAGTGATGGATTTGCAGTCCAAGCAGTGGACACAATCAAGGAGAAGACTGCACAGGTGCAGACACAGGCAATAGAGCTCAAGAAAAAGTTCCAGGTGATCACCAAGGAGATCGAGGAAGAACACAAAGGTTAGGTGGCTCGGATCGAGCCACATGTCAATGTTGGGGGTCTATTGGAAGCAGGCCAAAGAGGAAAAGAAAAGTGATTTTGGGAAAGAAAGCATGCACGAGGAAAGCAACAGTTGGAAGGAAGAACAACACACGCTCATGCAGGGAAGACCTAACGACGTTAGGGTTAGGGTTTGTGTAGCGTATTGTAATGGTTGAAGAGACATAAACATATAAATATAGATACCGAGGCATCATAGGGGGTTCAAAGTATTATCAAGCTTATCTAGTATCTATGAGTTATTGTGATATGTAATATTTTGCTGTATGACCTATTTTTGTAATTTGTTGAGCTAAAGAGGGTTGGGTAGGGTAGATCTTGAGGGTTAGATCGCAGGCTGAGGAGCTTGGTGTGATCTAGTCTGCATCATATAGATCTTACTCAACCGAGAAGAGTTGTAGCATGTGACATTGTAGCACCAGAGAGACTATAATAAAAGAGCCGAGAGACAAATCTTTGTGGACGTAGCCCAGGAGGGGGTGAACCACGGTAACACTTGTGTTATGTGATAAATGCATGAATATCTTTATTGGCTTCAGTAGTTATTATTATTCTTAATGAATGAGTTGCTATATTTCCTACGTATTCGAAAATGATGTTATATTGTGGTTACAAGTTATACTAGTGGTTCAATATACAGTTCTCATATCTCATACTCAATCCTAGGATATAAAAAATGAGTCTTACATTCACCCATTAAAGCTATGTCGTGTGAGACCGCGCAGCACATTCTGTGTGTTGCGTTGTCTTATAGTTTACCAGGAGGGTCAATAGTTTTAGAGGATTTGTTGGAAACCCGAACAGACATGAACCCTGGGTCAATACAAACTCAGACAGTATATAGGAGAGATTAAATAAACAAACCTCGTTCTTCTATGGGTTGTAAGGAATAGTCAACTCCCTCTTGATCCCTGCCTCCTTGCATGAATCACTAAAGTATTTGGAAGTGTACTCTCCTCTATTATACCTCCACACCATCCATATTGTCTTCTACTATGAGACTAGACACTAGCTTGTAGAGAAACAAAGATTGACAAAAAAAGTTGGTCGCACTATGTAGTGCAATCCTTAAGGCGGTCATGCCCTATAATTAGGAAAATCACGACCAAAGGGAATGTGGTCACTCTGTGTGCACACGCCACTCATGACCATGACCATACAATTGCAAAAAATAAAATATCTGAAGCAGATCTATCAAATATGGCACTAAAATCTTTTAACTAGCTCTAATACCATGTTGAATTTTTCTAATTTTATATCTGATAATTATTGCCTTATTATTTAAATGTTACTGTTATCATAGAATAATTACACACTAAAATTATCAACAAGACTCAGTGAACTTGATGAGAGGTTATTGTGAGTAAATATTATATGAGATGATATATTACATTTGAGGGCCTTGATATATATGCTTGGGAGGAGTGCCCTTTCATTAATGGACATGTATTTTCCAATATTGTATTTTCATTAATTAATTTATTATTAATGATTAATTATTGATTATTTATATATTTATACATTATATTATAAATATATTATTTGTATATTATATTTATGTTGATGATTATTTCCTCACATGCAC
>JASDQU010222131.1:0-10760 GCA_032191745.1 Picea mariana
TTACAAGGGATAGTGATCTGTGAACTATCATGGATATTCCACTGGAACAATTCATCACAACATATCTGATAAATGAAACTGAAATCTACACTATGAAGATTAAACTCCATTAGATTCTGAAATATTTAGTTACTGATTTTATGCTTATGAATGAAATAGATAAAATGAAGAAAATAGAGAATAGTAAAACACAATCACATTCCATCCACAAAATAACAAAACTATTTTCTCTGGGAAACCCTTATGGGAGAAAACTCAGCTAGAAGGTGAGGATGTTCTGCTCTTTTTTCTCTGGTATGAAAATAATGCAAGTACAAAAGAGAAGGCACTCTCTATGGAGTTACCTAAGACCTGTGGCCTGTTAGGTTGCTACAAAACTTTAACCCCCTCTATTATGCTCTCTAATTTCCCACTTCCAGTTGTTCTACTCTTCTATTGAACAAAATACAATAACATAGAATGAAACCCCTTCTCCTCCTAGCGTCCTAGTATTTAACATAGCCCAATAGACATCTAGGGGTAGGTTTTGACTTCCTCAACTATCAATTGTGATAATGTTTTGGAACTTCTAGAACGTTCTTATAAAATCCACTACATGACTAGCACCACATGTCTAAGTAATGGATGATGACGTGACATCCACTCACACCATGGTGATCAATATGGTAGGTCAACTTGCGGGAGGCATAACTTTCACATATGAACTCTGATATAGGAGATTATTGCATTGTTGAAAAGGTATAAGTGTGTAGAGTATAGAATCTTCTTCCATAGTAAGGTTTGGATTAAAAAAAAGTGTGATTTGATGCCTCAAAATGGTTCTAGAATATTTCAGATGATTGTTTGGACCCAAATTTCCAAATTTGGACTAGCCACCAAAATGGCCCTACAAGATGATTCCTTCAATTTTTCCAACCAGAAAGTACTGAGATAGATGAGAAATAATATAATGATCCAATCCATATCATACCTCCCCATTTAGTGAGGCTTTTGGTCCCCAAAATATTTACTGAACAAGATGAAGAAAAGTTTCCTCTACCTTCTCCCTCGAGTACCACTTTGCTTTGCCTATAATTTTTCCTTTGAACTCAATTTGCCAAAGGCCATGTTTCCCCTATCTTATAGTTATGGACCTCTTTTGAAAAACTGTGTCATGTGCCAACTCTACCTGAGCATGTGGTGCTAAGTCTTCTATGTAATGTAGGACATGATCCTCCCTCTGATCCAACATGGAAGGCTCATAGAGTTTGAGATTCTCCAAATTCACTATTGAGTAAATGTGCATGTATGGGGGTAGACTGAGTGTGTAGGAATTATCTCCATAATTTTCCACTACCTCAAAAGGACCATACCACATATCCTTGATCTTCTTACTAGGACCCTATAGTCTTTCCTTATTCAATTGTAGCCATACTCTATTTTCCACTCTCAGTGTTCTCTTTGTTTTGTGTTGGTCATGTCTAGCCTTGTACTTTTCCTGTGACATCATCAACATCTCCTATACTTACAGAAGGATCTTCTTGATATTCTCAACATTTTTTCTATTTTTAATGCATCTCTTGTGAGGTCCTCCCTAACTCCTCATTGCTTTCCATATACAACATCTAAGGGTGAAGGTGGCAAGTATCTAAAACGAGTTTCAAAAGGTGACTTACTAGAATAAGTGTGGACTACTCTATTATAAGAGTGTTGAATGTAGTTCATATTTTTATCCCAGGTCTTCAAATGATTATGATTGTAACCCCTCAAAAGATGCACCAAATTCTTGTTGATTACTTTTTTATGCCCATCTGTTTGTGGATGGAATGTTGTAGACCTCTTGAGCTTAGTGTCCATATTCTCCCACAATGTGTTCCAAAAGGCATTGAGAAATATGGTTTCCCTGTCTGAGATGATTCTCCTTGGTATCCCAAAGTGCACCCAAGCATCTTCAAAGAACAAGTTTGATGCTTCCTATCCCTTTATGGTATTTTTACAAGGCATGGGAGTGCACATTTTGTTGAACTTTTCAACTACCAAAACTAAATAGTCATGTCCCTTCTGCTTGGTTTGTAAACCTCCCACAAAATCCATGGAAATCCTTTCCCAAGGTCGAGTGGGTACACGTAAGGGATGGTATAGACCTTGATTCCTGTTACTAGGCGTGTTGCTACAAAAAAATATACATCCTCTAATATATTCTGATACATCTTCTTTCATTCTGGGCCAATACACATACCTCTGTAAATCGAAAACCATCTTCCCAACACCAAAATGTCACGCAACCTTGGAGGTGTGGGCCTCTTTAATAAGCTATAATATTTCATCTTTAGGGACACAAAGCTTATTGGGCTTGTAGAGTAAACCAATCTAGAAATAATAGCCATCCTTTCCATCACCTTTCTCTATATGAATTTGTCCCTATAGTTGTTGAAACACCTCCTTGAAGTCCTCATCTTCTATGTATCCATCTATGTATGCATCATGGGTAAAAGAATCCATGTGCATCAAATTTCCCAATATTGTGATATTGGATGTGGTTGGCCTTGCAAACATGTTTACCAAATTGTTTGCGTGACCCTTCTTGTACTTGATGACTAGATGAAATTGTTGTAAGATCCCCATTCATTTGTGGTTCCTGGTTTGTTATAACTTACTTTGGGCCTACAAATACTGGAGCAGTTGGTGATCTCTGTTGTTATAGAAAGATTTTCCTCACCCCATGCAATCTTGCACAAAAGGCCTTTTTCCATTTCCCCATGTAGATTTTTAATCCCTTTTTGCAAATCCCAGAGCTAAAAATACAATTTTTCCACATATACGTACCTTGCCTACTATACAACATGCGTATACCCAGGTTGCACCACTACAACTCGCGTACATCAGGAAATGTGCCCAAAAATGAAAAATGGTGTCAGGTTTCCATGTCATGACTAGAGATCATTGATCCTTGGCCTTCCATATACTGGAAATGTTCCGACTCGGCCCTTTAGTTCCACTTGAAGGCTATAAATGGGTCAATTTCGATCTATGGAAAAGAGGATAAATAATTCAACTTTGAGAGAAAATTTACCCTAGAGGAATTATTCACTTCACATTGAGTTTGCATCCCTTTATCCTTTAAGTCTGAAAACAATGTTCAACCCCCAATTTCTTCCCTTATTGAGTGAGAACTCCATTGTCTCTCTTACATGATCTTGCCTTTGGTGGAGGCCCAGCTAGAAGGAACTTAGTTTCTCAATTCCGAACCATGCTGACATGGAAGTCTGTAACGCATTCACTTATGTTGATAATATCTTAATAGAAATACTCTTTTCTCGTCCAATTGATATCTTGAAAATATTTGAATTATTATTCCATGGGCGTATTTTTTATGAATGTTAATGGATTATGCTATTGAATGTGATAACATCATGTATGATCACCATATGCGTGCTTTTCTTGGTTGTTGAGGACTAGTTGCAAGTTTATTGATTTGGGTCGAGTGCTCAGCGATGGACTTCATCCAACGTCTAGACAAGGTAGGCCTTTTATCTTTTCTTGCTAGCATATTTGTTTATATGGCATACTTGAGAATAGAGTTGATTTCTGCAGTCATTTCCATCTTTTGTTGTTTTCCCCTAGCCATAGAGAGATTTTCCTCGTAACAGAATTGGCGACCATACTGGGGATTGAATCTTATTTTTCCAGGGCTTGGAGTGTTTTTCTCCTTAGATTGCTCTCGTTAATATTGCGTTTCTTGTTGTATCATTGCTTGACAACCTTTGTTCACTCTAGGTCTGAGTCTTTCATCCTTCTCCTTAGCCTAGTTGTGTTTTTAACACATATACGCAGGTTTTTGCTTGACAGTCGCATATATATGTGTGCTTTCCTTCTACAATTTGTGTACATACGTGATTTTTCCTTGAAAAATCACGTACTTCAACCTCTTTTTCTTGATTTATGGGTTTGGTGGTTTCTGGGTAGGTTTTGATGATTGCTGAGTCTTCTTTGGTCTTTGTAGTGATTGTTAAGTGTCTGTGGGATGATAGGAAACCTATATTTGGTTGAATTTTTGGGCGGTGCCTTTCTCATCATCTTTTCATTTTGATTTTCCTTGTACATTGGGATGGGTGTTTTGCTCCTTGGTATCCTACTTGGGTTGTCTCTTTCTATACACAGTAGAGACTTTATATATCAAGTTTTTGTTCAGTCCATGCATTTTCATTTTTCTTCTATTGAAAATACAAAAATATTAGGCATTTTACATTATTTGGCATTTTGATCTTTTGAGTCTTGGTCATTTATCTTAGTACATGTAAATAAAGATTGCATTTTTATTCATAATTGCAGAATTGAATTGAATGTTGCATTTTTAGGAAGCATATCATTCATTGAAAATTAAAGTTAGGACTTTGCATTGTATTCGTATTTACTTTACTTGTTGAATCATAACATCACTAGTTTCACGATCGCACCTTTTAAGTAAGCACAACCTTTAAAATTAACACTATAATTTAAAATTGATTAGTGACAAATTTATTTTCTAGGGTGCACAAACTAGCTTAGGATTTAGTGACTTGGAATATGATTTTGTGAGTAAACTTCTCCAAGGCTATTAAATCAACATATGTGTTTGACTAAGGGAGTTGAGAAATACATTGTATAATTGGTAAGGCCAGGAGGCTTTGCTTACACCGGAGTTAATCACGAGGTCATGCGAGGTTGGTTGAAGGGATATCCCCCCGATACCTTCTTAGCGTCAAATATATTTTTGGGGATCTATTCGTATCTGGGGATCTTGCTAGTTCCCTTACCTCTGTGAGAGGCGGTGCTTTCAAGGTTTCGGGCTTTGCTACCCTGCCCATATGGTGGATCTGACTTACGACTGCTCTCATGTGCATCGGTTATACAGTGGTTTCTTAGTTGCTTGACTTAGGTGCCACATAGGTTACTTGCAGGGGTTATTCTATAGGTACCCTGGGTCAGATAAGTTTTGGACAACACACAACCTTTATGGAGGATTACCTCTCCGGGGGGATTTGACCGACTAGTTTTTAAGCCCATGAGGGCCCTTATAAGTGATTTTGTTACCTCTGATATTTATCAGGGAGTCTCAGGCACCTCTTGGGTGAGGCATACCTACTTTAGGGAGGGAGGCCGCTTTCAACCACTTTACCCTGATTGTGTGCATATTGGTCATTTGATTATTTTGGTGTGCTCTTTGATTATTAGTTGGCCTTAGGATTTGTTTTTTATATCTTGAGTCTTAATTCATCGTGGATTTAGACTAGCTTCCCCACCGGTCTCGCCACTTGTTACAGTTACACACACCTCCACTTTTCAGACTTGTGATTCTACAAGGATGAGTACTAAAATGATTCATAGGAATACTAGGATCCCCTTGAATCCCACACCTACTATAGTTAATGGCACCCCTTCGACTCCTACAAACACAATGGTTGTATGCCGGAGGCACCTATCATCACTGCTTCTCGTCCTATATTGAATTACCAACCTATTTCCTTGAAACCATTTTGGTCTCTTGATCACTCACTGAGCTATAATGTTCAGTCCATCCCTATGGCCTGTATTCCTTTTTCTTATGGTATGTCAAATTTTACTTCACAAATTTCAAAATCCATCCTAGTTGCTGGCCCTAATGTTAGCATTGGACTTGGGGCTACAACTCCTCCTTATACTCCATTATTGTTTGGTGGCTCTCAGATCCCTCAAACGAATCCTACTACGGGAGGAATTCCCTCTTTTAAACTCGAGTCTAATCTTGTTTCTTCTGGGTGGAGCAACCAACCTGGCGGACAAGCCTCTGCTCAAGTTTCATCCTATACCCTCACCTCCTCAGTGTTGATTTCGACCAACACATTTGACATGACGAATCCACCTTTATCCTTCAGATTCACACTCGGAGGAGGTCAGTTTCACGTTGTGGGAAACCCCCAACCTAGATCCACTCCGTCTGGGGGTAATTTTTATAACCCCCATCAGAACATTCCTACTGGAACAATTCCCAAAGAACATTTTATGAATCATCCTAGAGGAGGGTCTTACAATCCCAGACATGGCCAGGGTGCTTACCAAAAATCTGGATGGGCTGCAATTCCCCAAACACAATCTTTCCAGGGAGCTTGGGGCCAGATGCCACAACCCCATATCCCTTTTCTGGCCTCGCTCAATCTTCTAGACTTGTCTAAGTTGATGAACGACCCTGTGTGTCATGATCCTACATGGCCCCCTGTTCTCACCAAGCTTTCTTTGGACATTCTAAAATTTGAAGTTAAGAATGGCGAGGATCCTAGTGATCACATCACCACCTTTCACCTATGGTGCTCTTTGAATTCCCTTAATGACGATTCCATTCGGTTAAGATTATTTCAATGAACCCTCATTAGGGTTTCCGCGAAATGCTATATTGAGATACCTAGGGGGGCATATGGGACCTTTAGTTAGATGGTGCTAGTATTCCTTAACCACTTCCAATTTTCATTTCGTTATGATGTTGGCCTAGAACTTATGTTGACCTTATGCCAGGACACAACCACTCATATCTCGGATCACATCCAGGAGTGGCGTAGATGGAAGAGGTTGATTAAGACCTGCATACCCCCCAGACTTTCTTTTAGAGTGGTTTCTTAAGTCTTTGTAGCCTCCTATCTCGAAGGATGTTGCTACATCTGGGGTTACATCTGATGAAGAAGAAATCTTCAAAGCCTAGTAGTTAGATATTATATACGCTCAGTTTGGGATGTTATACCAGATTCTTCCAGATGCATTGAGGTCAAACTATGACCCTAGACAAAATCTTGGACCTCATGTCGATGGCATTGTAGGCTTCGCCAATGTGAAATCTGCAGACTAAGTGACAATCCATTTGAAAGAGTTTTCTCTAAACCAGTCTGCAGGAGGGCCAACTTCTTATGTGTCTTCCAACCCCACTTATTCGACGGATGTACATTCTGTGCAATCATCAACCAACCCAAATGGTAACCAGCAACTGGGCGGGAATAAGACGAAAGGACATAATAATAATCGTAAGGGTGGGAAGAATAATAATAAACCCAATGACAATGGTAATAATGAGAAGACGAATAATAATTTTGGTAAGGGAAAGAAAGAAAGACGTAAGGTGAAATTCCCCTGTAATCTTTGTACAAACGATCATATTACTCATTTATACCACAAACTTGCAGAAGTTGTGAGGCTCTTATCTCCACCGCCCAACGTGCTAATGAATCCTTTCCCACATAACCAACACATGGCCTCGAGATCCTCAAATCATGGAAATGTGGCCAAGGGAAGTCAAAACCCACTAGCACAAGATGGTGACTGTTTGTGCATCAATATGGTCAATTCTTAGGTTAATGTAGCCACTCAGTCTCACAATTACAGTTCTTCGCAAACTGTGCATGTTCTAGAATCTCCTCCTCCTCCTCCGAGGACTCCTTTGTAGATCGAAAAACTAGAGACACTGCCTCGTATTCCAAAAGGAGTACTCAAGTGCTCTACCCACAATCCAAATGCTAGAGCTGCCCAGAATTACTCTATTGTTGAGGACCTGGGTCAAACCCCTTGTGCAATGTCAACTTTGGAGGTACTCCAAATGTGTCCTTCACATAGGAATGTCTTGCTATTTGCGTTAGGAGATCTAGACCTCAGTGGATCGAAATTTATCAAGTTTGACGTCACATATGTGAAGCCTCTCTTTCCTTACCATGTTGTATTCCAAATCCACGCTAGTTACTCGAAGTATACCATCAAACGTGTGGTTGTTGATGAAGGCACTGCTACATGTGTGATGTTCTAGATCTATTGGAAAGATCTTGGCTCTCTGACTCTCTCTCAATATTTGACCATGTTGACTTCTTTTGACAGCCATTCCTTCTTCCCTCATGGTATTCTTCCTACCTTTTCATTCCACTTAGGTGGGAATATGGTAGAGGTGGATCTCAAGATGGTTGATGCACCCCTCGATTATAACTTTTTACTAGAATGCAATTGGAATTATGCTATGAATGTCATCGTATCGTCCATATTCTGCACACTTTTTTTCCTCATGATGGGAAGATCGCGACGATCGACCAGTTATCCTTTGTGTATGCTAGCCCCAATGCATCTGTTGGACCATCGATCCCTGTGGTAAAAAATTCTCAGCCAAAAACTGAGAATATCAATGTCGAAATTTATTCATCCCTTATGGGTACCTTCGACTTCATGGCACCGATTCACCGTGTCTACGCCATGTCCAATAGGATCGTTTCATCAGAGAGATCTGTTCCTTTTCAAACTTCCTATTTTAACGATCCTTGGACCCTACCTTCCTCGAATTCATCTTGTGAAGGTCAGTCGCATGTTGGAATGGCCATGCCACTATCGGCAATAGAGATTGTGTATCAAGTTATTTTTGAGTCTTTCGTTGATCCCAATCCTATTACCTCACCGACAGACGAGGAGGATCTTTTTATTAAGCCTGTGTGGGCTACTTCGTTGTCTTGTTCACATGACTGCCTCAGTGAGACTTTTCCCTTGGATGAAGCTATCATCGAAGCCATGAATGGTTCTGACAAACCTTGGGATGATATGCATCATCTCTCTTATTTTCTCCCAGAGCTTGCTAGAATCGAATAAGATGACTTTCAATCTACTTTGAGTGAGATAGTCGGTCATGTTGTAGTTCCACTTGATACGCATGACATTTATGCGGAAGGAAATATGGTGAGTATCTCTCCTACCATCATGATCGATATCTCTCATACCCCTGGAAAGATTGAAAATGTACACATCGATGCAGATTGCTCGCTAGAAGAAAGATTGATCTACACAAAACTCTTCAAGGAATTCTGAGATGTATTTTCTTGGTCATATGAAGAGATGCCAGGAATCGATCCTTGAATTTTTGAGCATGAGATTAGAACTTATCCAAATGCTAAGCCTATTCGACAACGTCTTAGAGCTGTCAATCCCCATAAGGCCCCTGCTATTAAGGTAGAGGTAGAGAAACTACTTAATGTTGGATTTATCTACCCAATTCCCTTGACTGAATGGGTATCCAATCTTGTTCCTGTGAATAAGAAGAAAGGAACCATCCTTGTATGCATGGAATTTTGTGACCTGAACAAATCTCATCCTAAAGAAAACTTCCCAACACCTTTCATCAATCAGATTCTCGACGAGTGTGTGGGAAGCGAAATGTTTTCTTTCATGGACGGATTTTCAGGGTATAACCAAATTCAAATTAAACTTGAGGATCAACACAAGACGACATTTATTTTTCCTTGGGGTACTTTCTCATACCGAAATATGCCTTTCAGCCTTAAAAATGCCATAGCAACCTTCCAACGCATTATGACCTTCACATTTCACGATCTTAAGCATATTGTCGAAACTTATATTGACGATCTTGTTTCTCACTCTCATAAGAAAGTGGTGTTAGAATATAATGGATGTGCTCATTTTACCATTGACAATATCTCTATTTTCACCCAACCATAGTTCGAAGCTACCCTCCGAGCACCTTAACATTGATAGAGAATCACTCCGGAAGCAAACCTTAGGCTAGATAGCCAAACAAAGGGTATCACACCTTTACCCAAGGATAGTGCACCAACAAGAGCTGATCATATAGTCCAAACCCTAGCCAAGAGATAGTCCAAGCATAACTGCTAGCTTTAGTAGCTCCAATAGAAGCTCTCCTCCAAACCTACGCAGAAACTGGGCAACTGCAGTGCGCACAAGTGCTGCTCTGCAATTCTAAGACTACTTGCCAAAATGAGAACTGGCCTCCTGTATTTATACTAATTCTGGCTAACTGCCTGGGCCAACTTCTTATTATGGGTATCTATCTGTTCATTATATATTATTATTTCTATCTGACTTCTTCTCTTGGAGGCTAATAACCTAATTTAAATTATCTTCTTGAGCCGACAAGTATTCTAGGGTTATTATCCAACTCATTAGGGTTTCTTATTGCTTCCCGGAGTATTTTATCCTCGTCAGGTTTACACATGGAGGTAAATACCTCCCGCAGCTACCATAATATCAACACTCCTTCCTAGCTAGGGAAGTATTACAGGCAATGGTCTTGAGAAAAAAAACATACCATTCACCCGATAGCATCAACATAGTTGTATAAACTAGATCATGAGCACCATCATCATCATCAGTGTCATCAGTTGCATCATCTCTCAACACCATAATCTATCTGAGTAATCAAACATTATGCTCACTCCACAGAGTGATACAAGAGCCATTTTTCTAATCTAGAAGAGTAAATGCTCTGAACCATTTTCCGTATGGGAAATATTTGTCCTTTGATTATCCATCTAACTGATAATCATTTCCAATACTACTGATAGTATACAAGGCAATCGAAACAAAATAGAACACAACTGTGTCTATCCATAGTAGTACATAACTACAATCTAGTGGTACACTACCACATTAAGTAACACACAAGTACTTAATCAACAACTTATAGTCACGAACAGTGGAACACATCCAGCACAGTAGTATACATCTACTGTCATATAGTCTTCATAACAATCATTTGACATCAACCTACACAGAAAAAATGTTATAATATAAACTGAATCATCTGGGCCAATCTTTCACTCACATCTGTGAGATCTGAAATAATATCTATCGTCAGAGTAGAACAATGAGATATCTGGACTATTCTTCTCAAGCAAGGAAGAATAATTTTCCTATCTTCTGAACCTGGACCATTCCCCACCCTAGGCCATTCTTCCTACACTAATCAAAGTGCACCTTGGAGAGAATGTATAAAC
>JASDQU010222131.1:19669-35402 GCA_032191745.1 Picea mariana
TAGGATATTTAGACACTTAGGAGTTAGTAATATCTACTTGGTTTATTGTGTTGTTAGGTAAAAGTGTGTTTTCTAGTGTTTTTCTTTAGTATGCATTAGTATGCATTTGTAGTTAGTAAATCCAACAGTCATGATATGTTCACGACATAGAGTGATCCGACGGTTCATACTCTCCTTGATCTTAATAGCCATTGATCTATGGCTTAACACCCAATTGGTCCATGCTCTCTATTTAAAGAGCATGGAGGGTCATTTGCCAATGATCGATTGTGAGAAACTCTCTTGTAAAATCTCTCTGTAATCTTTTTATTTGCATTAATAAACTGCTCCAAGTGGCCGCATTGGCTGGGGCCATGGATGATTCCCCGTAGGGGTTTTACCACATGAAAGCATTGGTGTGTTGATCTTTGATCAGGTTATGTGAGTGGTTACTGAAGGTGTTTGTCCTCTGTTGGAATACCTGTGTTGTCGAGCACAGATTTGGTATCCTAAGTGAGATTGTCACTTATCATGGCAGACACTTTCAGAATGAAATGATGGAAGAATTAGCATCCAAGCTGAGGTTTAAGCATGGCCATTCTTTCCCTTACTACCCCTAGGAAAATAGACAGGTAGAGGCTGTCAACAATTCTCTCCAGATAATTTTGCAGAAAAATGTCAGCCAGAGTAAATTTGACTGGCACATTATCTTATATCCCACACTCTGGGCATACTAAACCTCAGTCGAGACTTCCACCGGCTTTTCTCCTTTCTATTTAGTACACGGTGTGGAGTCGATATTACCTATTGAATGAAAAATCCCTTCTCTTATATTGACATTCGTTCTCTTCCCTGACACTTTCAATCTTGAGTGATGCCTCTTACACCTACAGAGTTTTGACGAGCAGCGTCGAGATGCCTCTACAGCTATCGAGGCGAATAAAAGATGTGTCAAGGTCCAATATGATAAGTCTGTCTATCCCCAGTTGTACGTTGAGGGTGACTTGGTCCTTTTATATGATCAAGCCAAATAATGGCTGGGGGGAGGCAAGTTCAAACCCATGTGGCACAATCCCTATATCGTGCGACGTGTCTTAGAAAAAGGAGCCTACGAGTTAGAAGATTATGAAGGGAACATGTTGGTTGAGCCCAGAAATGGGCTCTAGATGAAAATATATTACGCTTGAGCCCAAAGTTTGGGCATAAATCTTTGTATACTAATGTAATTTAGTGTATATATATTTTCCCTTTACATTTTGTCTTCAACTTGCTTATCGTGTTTTCCCTTGGTTGCCAGATGTCAATGGAGACTTCGGTCTACTTAGGATTCACAGACTGAGCTAGTTGTGATACACAAAACTTGGCTTCTGTCGCTTGGGTGGCTTACTCACTCGAGGGACTACTGGTGTCTTTAGGTGGTGTATGCCTAGGACCATCCACGAATAATGTGGTCGAGTATAACATCATTATAGAACTTTTGCGCGATGTTATTTCACATGGTATTAAATCTTTAGAGGTTTGCCTGGATTCCCAGTTAGTAGTATGTCAGTTGAACAATAGTTATCGCTTGCACGATCCTACTTTACTCCGACGATTTCTACAGGTACACCTTTTAGAGCGACAGTTTGATTTTATTACTTATCATCACATACCTAGGAGTTCCAATTATGTATCTGATGCTTATGCTAATTTCATTTTAGATTGGAATTTTTCACATAACTAAAGAAAAGAAAACAATCTCATCAATGTACACATTGTAATATAAGTAAAGAAAAAGAACCCTGTTTTATATATATTTCAAAAAATATGGTGTTTATAGTACAAAATTGGGCCCAACATCCTCAATACACATATACAGTTGATAAATAAAAAATCCATGACATCTATGCATGTGGTGTCGGATATGTGTCATGATAACAAACTATGACATTTGTGAGATGCCGAAAGAGTCACACCCAAGATCTGGGGGCACACAAACCACTTGTCGCTACATGGCCTCTGACTGATCCTCTACCTGAACCATCAAAATCCTATGTGTCAAATGAGACAGGTTTCCCTGCACATTTTTAAGGATTCTCTCTACTTCTCCTCTAATCGCCTCATCTCCCCAGTGCCTCCAACGATGTTGTGGAATCTCGTTCAGTCGTCACGGACCTACGTCTATGTCACACAAGTGTCTAGTTAGTACTTAAGCATCATCCAAAAATATTTTTGTTTTACTATACAAAAATACAAAAAAATGAAATATTTAAAAAATTTGACATACCTATGTCCTCGTAGGTGGTCCCTAGTGGAAGTGGCATGAAAGGCCCCCCTTTGAAGTCGATCCCTGCATAGGGGTAGTCATCTAGAGAAATGACTTGTCGCCTCCACCAGTAAAAGAAATCATCATTGTAGGGTGTGGGCACCCTACCTCCCCTCTGTCATCTCATTACCTCGGTCAACTGTGCCATGTATGGATCGCGAGGTCCTTGAGGAATGATCTCGACTCTAGGTCCCAAACTTGGAACCTGCTCGAAGAAAAAGCTACAGAAGATAGATACAAACCCAAAGTTCCTCTTTTCACTCTGTTTGCATTCTGTCAACTGGCTCTTCATATTAGCCAGTAGTGAGGTGCACCAATCGTACACCGTGGGTCTCAAACACTCTACAGAATATAACATGAGTGACCTTGATTCTTGGTGCAAAGAAGTCAATCCTGTGATCCTGGTTAAAACGAGGACAACAATATTGAGGCAGATATTGTTTATCGCTCGGATGGAGAGTTGACTCCTAACCTTCTCAGTCCCTTCTATACAGTGAGCGTCTATGTACTCTTCTATATTCATACTGCTCTTAGTTCCCCAGGCTTTGATGTTCACCACCTCACCCCGACACGATAACCCAGTCAAGAAATATATATCCTTGACTCCAATCCTCAATGGTTGTCCATTGAGGTTGAAGCTCTCACTATCTAGATCCCAATAATCCACGAGCAATTGTAGCAACCTCACATGGGCCCTCATCCCTTTGAGTGTGCAAAATTTGTACAACCCACATCTTGTCAAGGCAATTTGGGACCCCGAATCTCTTTCCATAGAAGCATCTACCTCCTTGTGTTCCCTTTCCCTCCATTCTAGCACCATCTTGCGAGAGAAACATCAATTTTTGAGTTAGCAACCATCAAAACCTTGTTTACGGACTTGTACGTGGGATGTAGCATTCACAGTTGCATATAGGGTTGAGTACACACAGCCTGTATTTTACACAGTCGTGTATAACCTCATGTATACACGACCCGATGAGTGGTAGCCGACGTACACCGAAATACCTAATTTGCGCCTTAAATAACTCAAATTTTGAAACCTAAATAAAAAATGTAATCCACTAGAAAGGAAGAGGAGGGGAAGAGGAATTACTTGGTCCAGACGGTATCTGATTTCGTCACTCAACGTTCCCGCAATCACTAGTTGAAGATCGGAGGTAATTTGGTCCAATTTTCACTATTTGGGTAAAAAGTCAAAATGGCATTGTAAAATTTGGTTTTTGTTACTATTTATAGTAGTTTTTACCCACTTTATATAGTTTCAGATCGTATTTTATCCTAATGGAATAATACATCAGTGGATTGATTTGGTTTTTGTAGTTTTCACAAGGGATTCTTGCGGTTTTTAGCGTTATGTTGACCGTTCGTAACTACGGGCAGGTATTTTCGCTACCCAACATGATATAGGATAGGTATCCATTCCATCATGCACACTTGATTTGTCCTATAACTATCACTCATATACCTTAGGTACTAACCCATTTCTTAGCGACATAGAACCCTCCATCTTCTACAAGATGTGTCATTATCAAATGGTAGAGACTTACCAAACATGGGTACCCTAGTTAGATCCTATGCTCCATTTGGTTCCCATGCCGAGATTTTTCTGTAGGACCGAGAGTCCCTTATAGATAATACATGACTTTATGTTGAGCCTCATTTCTCACTCATAAACATGATGAACTATACCTAGAGGACTCCCAGTCAAGTTTGATTTAAGATCTTTTCCGACTCATTTTCAAAAAGCGAAAATATTGCCAAGTGAACTTGTCTCTTTCACACTCGTAAATTGGATTTGAAAGGATATTTATTTGGTACAAGTTTATCCCTTTTTCAAACCAATTAGACTAATATTATAAAAAATGACATTTTTTGGCGTCAAGTTGTGATTGCATATCATGCCCTTGCTTGTAGTATTGAGCTTATAGTCGGTTCTCACTTTGCATTATAAACTATCTTCCTCAGCAGTTTTGCATCCTCAACCAAGCAGAGGCTCATTTATATCCTTCGCAATTTGAAACCCTATACCTAGGAGGGAACATTCCCCTGAGTGTCCATCTCCTGCATGCACCTCCTTGCATTAAGCATAGGTATGTTCCATTGTTGGAACTAGTTTTTCTTACTTGCGACACTCATTTCCTCCTCTATGTCATAGCATTCATTTGACTGTGAAAAAACAAAAAATGACGGGCGGGAAGGGAGTACTATCTTATATTGGTAGCAGTCGCATCACCTTTGAACATAGAACAAAGTTATTTATTCCACTTTTCATCATAATTTTAGGTTTAGCATGGCCTTAGGAAGTTGATCTCGTTACAAAGAGTTTTCTCCCTCGACTGGTTACTCTTCTAGTCCCTATGGAGAACTTGATTGATGCCTCATGCATCTCATGGTTTCATCATTAAGTCTATGTTGTTGGAGTCTTCCATATGTCTCATGATCTTGTTGAAAGGATGTCTATCAACCTGTGTCAGCCATTCCTCAGAACTCTTGACTTTGCATGTCGGCCATACCCTCAGTTTGTCTTAGAATCACATGATCATGTAGTCCTATTACGCACCCTGGTCCTACTTTACTCATTGGTAGGTAACCTTGAACCCAAAAGTCGATATTTCATCATTGGTCATTGACTGGGTAGCTTCCCTTGTGTTCGACGACAAGACATCTATTCGCACATTAGGATTCATGCAATGTCTTGGAGGCCATTAGCCTTATTGGTGGTTTTCTCTCCTTTTCTAATAGTTTTCCTCATTGGCTTCTATTCATAGGGTATTTTTCATGTACCTCTTGCACTTGGCACACGTGAAAGATGCACAAGGTCATTGGTTCATGAACATGTTCTTCATCTGATTTCCTCCAAATCATGAAGCTCTTGATTTATACCTCATGTTGAATTATGAGAGATTCCTTAGTTCTCTCCTTTCAGTGGGTCTCCTTCCATCGACTTCAACTCATATATTTTGGAAACGAGACCTAGAGTCCTATGATTATGTTGAGACTCACAGTCATTAGTGGTAGGTTCTCTCGCCATCGACAATTGGGAATACAACAATGTCTCTTGATTGATGGATTCTTCAAGTGTTTGATTCTGACTCATTTATTCACACTTGTAAGAATGTACTCAGTGCATTGATACCTACTTTCATCATCGGTAGGTTGTCTCACATTTGTTAATGATATACCTCAATGACCGACAATCAATTCAAGTCTCATTGTGTTCGACCTCAACTCCTTTATTCATATAATGTAGACTTGCACCTTTGGTAGATTGTGTAGAAGACTTCAAGACATTAGTATGTGGCCGCAACTTTCCTGAGTTGTTTCCTCCTTTTGATTGGAACAGTACCTATATGAATTCAGTGATCATGGGAGATCAGATTGTACTCCATTATATACAGATATCTTCAGATTGATTTTAAGACTGGTTCTACTGGGCCTTGTTTGTGACTATGATAGCCTATGGCATGTAACCACATTTGTATTTTCCTATTCATGGCCACAGACAGTTGTTTGGTATATTTTCACATGGATATGCAGTGTAATTCAAATTGGTAGCCATGTATGCAAATTCATTACAGATTGTAATGAGCAACGAGTTCTTCCAGTTGGTCCCCCGTGACTCCAATTTTGGGTTTTTATAATGTATTTCAGCCATCACAGATACTCCTCTAACCTCACACATTAGGGGGAATCTGTTATAGAAATATTTGCCTCACCCCATGCAATATTTCATAGTAGGACTTTTTCCATTTCGCCATGCAGACTTTTAATCCCTTTTTGCAAATCCCAGAGCTAAAAATACAATTTTTCCACATATATGCACCTTGCCTTCTATACAACATATGTATACGTAGGTTTCACCACTACATCCTACATACATCGGAAAATGTGCCCAAAAATGAAAAATGGTGTCAGGCTTCCATGTCACGACTGGAGATCAATGATCCTTGGCCTTCCATATACTTTAAATGTTATGACTCAGCCCTTTAGTTCCACTTGAAGGCTATAAATAAGCCAATTCTGAGCTATGGAAAAGAGGAGAAAGAATTCAACTTTGAGAGAAAAGTTACGTTGGAGGAATTATTCACTTCACATTGAGTCTGCATCCCTTTATCCTTTAAGTATGAACACAATGTTCATCCCCCAAGCTCTTCCCTTATTGAGTGAGAACTCCATTGTCTCTCTTACATGAGCTTGCCTTTGGTGGAGGATTGAAGTGGTGGAGGCCCAGCTAGAAGGAACTTAGTTTCTTGGTTCTGAGCCATGTCGACACGAAATTTTGTAACTTATTCACTTATGTTGATCATATCTTAATAGAAATACTCTTTTCTTGTCCAATTGATATCTTGCAAATATTTGAATTATTATTCCATGGGCATATTTGTTATGAATGTTAATGGATTATGATATTGAATGTGATAACATCATATATTATCACCATATGCTTACTTTGCTTGGTTGTTGAGGACTAGTTGTAGGTGTATTGCTTTGGGTCAAGTGCTCAGTGGTGGAATTCATCGAACATCTAGACAAGGTAGGCATTTTATCTTATCTTGCTAGCATATTTGTTTATATAGCATACTTGAGAATAGAGTTGATTTTTGCAGTCATTTTTGTTTGTTGTTGTTTGCCCCTAGCCATAGAGATATTTTCATCATAACATCTGTGGATGATGGTCTTCATTCCCATCAGATAGTGCTTCCACTTTTTAATAAATTGTAACAAGGCATAAATATCCTTTTCATAGATAGGGTAGTTGAGAACTTCCCAATGAAATACTTCAAAATGATAGCATACATGTCTTCCTCCTTGCATCAAAACTACTCCCATGGCATACCCACTTGCATTTGTCTCCACTTCGAAGGGATTTTGCAAGTTTGGTAGTGTGAGAATTGGTGCTTGAATGATATTCATTTTCAACTCATCAAAATCCTTCTATTGATTCTTCCACCATTGGAAACTCTTACCACTAATTATGGCATGGAGTGGTGCATCTAATACTGAAAATGAAGCTATGAACTTTCAGAAGTATTGTGTTGCCCCAATAAATCTCCTAACTTATTTGCAATTTGTAGGAACTAGCCATTTCATGATGGCCTCCATATTTGTGGGATCTATCTTGAGCTCCCCTCCATGGATCACATACCCGAAATACACCAACGACTGCTGATAAAACTCACATTTCTTGATTAGTTGGTGCTTTTTCAGGGTCTTTACCACTAGCATAAGATGTGAGATGTGCTCCTCCCAAGTAGCACTATAAACCAATATATCATCCAAATAGACAATAACAAATGAATCTAGATAAGGGMATAAAACACCATTCATTAGTGTCATAAATTTAGCTGGTGCATTGCATAAACGAAATKCCATAACCAACCACTCATACAAACCTTGTCTTGTCTTGAATACAGTCTTCCAAGYATCTTCTTCCATGACTTGTACCAAATGGTATCTTGATTTTAATATAGCTTAGTGAAKTACTTGGCATGTTGCAGTTGGTCCAATAGATCATCGATCCTGGGTAGAGGGTACCGATTCTTCAATGTAATATTGTTAAATTCCTTGTAATTGATACAMATTCTCCAARTCCCATCCTTCTTGGGTAAAATTATGATGGGTGACCCACAAGTTGAGGTACWTGGTCGAATCACACCCTACTCCAAAAACTATTGCAACTACTTCTTCACTTCATTCACTTCTAAAATAAACTATCTATACAACCCAATATTCAACAATGGGGAGTTTGGAAATATTGTATTRCRTGCTTCACATCCCTCTTGGGTGGTATCCCTTTAGGCTCGTTAAACACTCCTTTGTATTCATGTAGMAACTCCTCCAAMTAATGTTTTTGTTCTTTAGTACACCCCACCAAGTATGCCTTCACTCTCATTGACTCATCATAAAACTAATTTTCTCTTGAGAAAACAAAAACATATTTCTTACTAGAACTAATCAACCTCTTGGCATGGTTGGAATTTACCAGTGAGATATTTGACTTGTCTTTATGCATGTTGATGATGTAGGGCTTCTCATCCTTGATCAGTCGATATGGGTTGGCTCTTTGCATGAATATTTCATCCCTCATATACATGTAAGGGCCTCCAAAAACTACTCCACATACATCAAGGGGTACTACGTCTAATTCCACTTCATCAATAAAATCAACACTTACAACAAAGTTAATCTTACACTATTTCATTACCTTTATCTCTGTATCATTGTTTACCCAACCCAATGGATTGGGTCTAGGATGATTGTGAACCTCCAATCCAAGCTTGCTAACCAGATATGCTGCTATGAGATTATCTTGTGAACCAGAGCATCTATCTTGGTCTTCTTGACCTGAATCTTGATGTGGAAGAGCTTGGTCATTTCCTTCTCTTCCTAGTGATGAAGGATACTCAGATTCACCTCCTTCTGCATAGATGTGCAGGCAATATTTTCATCCACATTCAAGCTACTTCCCACTTGATTTCTTGAATATGTAGCTAGAAGTTTCTTTTTCTTTCCATCCTTCTTGTAGTTCTTCAGGTTCAGTTCTAGATGTAGTTTCCAACACTTTTCCTCAGTATTTCATCAATGTTGCAATGATTCCAATGGTTATTAGGATATTTGCACTGATGTGTAGTGGTTGTTGTCTTCTTATATTTTCCCCATTTCCACTTCTTTTTCTCCTCCTTGGAAGCTTCCTCGTGTTCTTTCTTCTTTGAACCACTTGATTTCCCCTTCTTTTGGCCTATGTTCCCTAGGTATTGTCCATGTACACGCACCTCATCCATTGTCCTTGGCTTGAAGAGCATCACCTACTTTCATAGATGACTATGTAAACCCCCTAGATACTTGAGGAGTACATTCGGGTTCTTGGGAGAGATACCCAGCATGATGGCTATCTTTCTGAACTCAATTGTGTACTYGTGTATGATCTTCCCTTGCCTCTTCCTAAAGTAGTTCCACTGGATCCATTGGTCCTCTACATACCCAATAGTGTAGAATTGGGACTTAATGAGGGTTTTGAAGTCCTCCCACCTAATTATTAGTGGATCACCCTCCATCCCAAGTGTTTCTGTATGGATTTCCCACAAGGTTAAATGATTCAAATTATGTTCAGAAAAAAATGAGATATGAAAATAAATATAGCAGAGAACACAAAAATACAGTGAAACCCAACTTACATTAATGAATAAAATAGAAAAAAATTATAGAACACAAACTGGATAGAATGGTGGTAGATGATATATGAATACAAAGAGATGTTGGCTACACTCATTTACAAATAAGCATTACATCACACTCCATTTCCTTCTCAAAGGACATGTTTCACCTCTATTATATATGAGAGAGTGAGAGGAGAATAATTCCCATGATGCATGTGGGATAAATTGATATAAGTTTACAAAAATGTCATAGGAATGTAAAACATTAGGACTTCCCAAGAGGTCACCCATCCCAATACTACTCTATCCCAAGTACACTTAACTACAGAGTTCTAACGGGATCAGGTGCATTAACAATGTAGGCATGTACATATGATGGATGTAATTAAAAAATGGAGATGGTAGTACATTACATTCCCCATCAAAAGGGTGAATATCATGGTTTATCAAAACCATAGGCTAAAAAAAGTTGATTCAATGGAAAAGGTGGATGGCCACCAAGATGTTACACATTATTTTGGTCACCTTAGTGATCACCTGACAACATGTGTTCATGTTCCCTAAAAATATTAAAATAGACTTTCTCCATGGGAAAAGTAATTTTCTTTCCTCTGCCAAAAACCATATGAAGGAAGGTCATTGCACCCTGCTATATGCATGGGGTGCGACGATGCCTGATAGTCACATATTGCACTATGCCTAGATTGTGACGATGTCACATGCTTCTATATGCATAGGGTGCGACGATCCTTAAAGCATGGGAAAATTCAAATTTCATGAATGTTCTAGAAGGGAATCTTCTATAAGATGAGGTGGCCTCCGATTGGTTTGGATTTTACTGGCTTCTATGATTTGGTGGGATCATCCTAATCTCCTCATCCATATCTCTTTCATACTATATAAAGAGGGATATCTCATGGAAAAGGCTAAGGTTGAATAGGCTAAGAATTGTATGGAGGGTGCTACTTCAGATTATGCTTGAGAGCTTTGCTTTAGTTCTTCAAGTCAGGTTGTGGATCTTTTGCATTCAAGGAATTGGAGCAAAGGTGTGTGTGTTGGAGCAAAGAGCCATTGAAATGGGACCTTGCAACATCAATGCATGGGTTGTATTCTCCACTTTCTATTCATTTAATACAATAATTCATTTCTTCCCTATATAAGCATCTTGTCTTCTATTGTATAATTCCTTGATCATATACATAGACTTCATTAGAATGTATGTATCTTCTTTTTCCTTTGTTGTTGGTTTGTGATTCTTAGACAGGCTTACTATTCTGCAAACTCAAGGAAGGAGATACAAATATGACACTAGCAAGGACAAGTGTCGTTTAAAAGGTATGTCACTTGTAACTCATTAAACTAGTTCACATGATGATGAAGTTTAAGGCGAAGTGTGCATTTTGTTTTGTTTTGTTCTAGTTTCCTGTGGGATCTAGGGAGATTTGTTTTTGTCTGCACTTATCGATTAATCCGATAACACAAGATCCACCTGGATCATTCCTCCCCTCTAAGGAAGAAATATGCACCATTGCATCAAATTCCCTGGAAAATTTTGTTGAATCTGAAACTTGGTGAGTCAATTGCCTCACTGAAGTAATTGTCTTGCTTGTACTTGGCATGAACTTATTGTTGGAGGTGTTAGATCCATTCAAAAAAATTAGATGGATTTTTTTCCTTGGTCTAAGTGTAGGAGGACTTTGTCGGTGAAGATGTATTTGAAAGATATCTATCAATGGGGGATAATGCCTGGAACCCAAGCACACCTGAATAGAGATATGTTGAACATATGGAAGACTCTCATTCTCTGGAAGGGAACATCTATATATTGGACCATTGGGTAAGGGAGAATGGGCACCAACTCAATGAAATTATTGACTTGGAAGTGCAGAGGAACCCTTGTAGGTTAAAAAATATATTTGTGCTCCTCTAAAATTTTTCCAACCTACTTCTACTTATAGAAAGGTCTTGGGTTGAGGCTGTGGTGGTAACACTATCTTTTTGTTCACCTACTAACCAGATTATGAAGAAGGAAAACTATGTGGTGTGAGAGATTACTTTGCAACATTGTTTTGTCAAGATCAATGAAATGGTAGTAGTAATAACTACCTCTGGTATCCTGTAGAGATGACCTCCTAGAGTAACAATGCCATTGTGGTGCCAAAACTCATAGATGGAATGATGTTTCCACATATATGTTGTCCTAAAATAACATCACATAACTAAAGTGGGGAAACATCACACAATACCTCATCCTTGAAGGGAACATTGTCATACGACATGCAACATTGATGGCTAATGCAGATGTCTCATCCCCGGCTCAACCATATGATGGTGTATGGTTGGGGGTGTGGCATCATTGGTAGAATCAATCTCTTGATGACCTCAACTAAGATCAGTTTCTTCCGTTGTCAACAATGAAATGCATCGGGGTCCCCTTTACCCACATCTATGAGTAGAAGAGGCACTCCCCCTCCTCAGGCTCCTCTGGTTCTTCTGGTTGTATTTTGTGGCCAGAATGGTAGAAATGGGTTATGCATTGATGATCCATTTCCCTTTATTTTTCTCTGGATTAGAGTCCAAGTTAGGTTCTGATTCTTTTTCTTTGATCTCAGTCACTAGTGATTGTTTCAATCGACATTCATCGGTGTTGTGCCAAGGTATTTTGTGGAACTCATGCCACTTTTTGGTGTCCTTCTTTGACTTCCCATCACCCTTCTTAGGCGAAGACTTGGACTTATTTTTTTGATATTAACTCTCCTTTATTTGTCCTTTGTTAGGGTTTCCTTTGCCATGCTTATGTTGTGGTGTATTTGCAAACTTGAACTCCTTACTTTGTTGCTTGAATTTCTACTCGATTTTGACTGCATATCAATAAGCATCTCCCAGTGAGGAGATATTCAAGAAATCTATCTCTGTTTGGATGTACGTTTGTATGCCATTGTGGTACTTCAGAACTAGGTGTCACTCGGAGTCTCTGGTACCCAATTTTTAGCATAAGGTATGGAATATGTTAGTGTACTCTGGAATTGGTTGGTCTCTTGCTTGATGCAGAGTCATCCATCTCATATATTGGTTAGCATAGCTTACAACAGGGTAGAACTCCTCTTTGAGGGAATCCACAAATTTGTCCAGGTGGGTTATCGCCTGAATGGTGTAGATTCATTCATGGCATGATGTGCCTCTCCCAGTAACCTTTCGACCAAGATTTTACATGGGGAAGGGATTTAAAGAGTGTGAAGGTGATATTTTTTCCATCAGAAATTTTTTGGACAGAGTAATAACTTTCTAGTAGACTCAACCATTTCTCTAGAGCATCTGCATCTATTTGGCCTTCAAAGAAGAGGATATCAAAATTAACTTGTACCTTAAAGGGTGTCACACCTATGAAATGGCTTCTTGTCAAAGATGCGTTGGCCTCCATCAGTAGTCGTCAAAGGATCTGAGTGAAGTTTTCCATCATCTCGTTCCTTTGTCACCTGTGAGGGATTCCTCTGGAAACATATTGAAAGGATCTTCTACTCTGTCGTCTCTCTTTTCTTATGCCATGGGAGGTCGATTGGGCTGGTGAGATCAGTTGTCCCCAATCAAAACTATATTGAGACCCAACTCTCTATACCCTAACCTCGTTGAGGACTTGCACCGATAAATAAAAAGGAGCAGACTACTTTGATACCATTGATCCAAATTATGTTGAGAACAAAATGAGATTTGAACAAAATTGTAGTAGAGAACATAGAAATACAGTGAAACCCAACTTTTATTGATGAATAAAATAGAAAAACATCGTAGAACACAAATTGGCTAGAATGGCGGTAGCTTATCTCTGAAGAGAAAGAGAATTCATCTACACTCATTCACAAATAAACATTAAATCACACTCCATTTCCTATTCAAAGGACATCCTTCACCTCTTTTATATATGAGAGAGTGAGAGGAGAATAATTCCCATGATGCATGTGGGATAAATTGATCTAAGTTTACGAAATTCCATAGGTATGTAAAAACTAGGACTTCCCAAGAGGTCACCCATCCTAGTACTAATCTATCCCAAGTGCACTTAATTGTGGAGTTATAATGGGATCTGTTGCATTAATGTTGTAGGCATGTACGTATGATAGTTGTAATTAACAAATGGATATGGAATTACATTACATTCCCCAGCAAAAGGGTGAATATCATGGTTTATCAAGCCCATGGGTTTGAAAAAGTTGATTTAGTGGAAAAGGTGGATGGCCACTGAGATCCACTTGGATCATTAAAGCATGGCCCTCTAAATTCAATCTATAAAATGAAATATTTCCTTCATCTATATGGTGAACGCTAAAATAAACTTCTAGTTGTTGCAACCAATGGTTTAGTTTTAATGCATTGATCTCACCTTGGTGTGGCTTTATGTCCACTTTCGATTCCATATTGAATAGAGACCATGAAGGTTTAACAAAACTCGAACTTTCATTCTCTTTCTTAGATTCTTTCCAGGACTCATTTCATGAGTCTTCATGATCTCCCAATTTCCCCTCCAATCTGATCTCTAAGTTGGATCCTCTATCATATCTAAACGCTCTGTGCTTACTTTCTAGAGTTTCCATGAGGAGGTTTATATTGCGACTAGTGTTGACAACTTGTGCTTCCAACCTCTCAAATCTCTCTTTTGCTGGATCTCAAGGGTTGTTATGAGCAGACTCATCCAAGATGGCTAGGGTTTCTGCAACTTCTCTTTAATTTGATTCATGAATCCTGCAACTTCCCACAAATATCCAAAAGAAAAATCTTCTCTTATACCAATATGATATGTAAACTGACGTGGATATTCCACTAGAACAATTCATCACAATAGATCCGATAAATGAAACTGAAATCTACACTATGAAGGTTAAATTCCTTTAGATTCCATAATATTTAGTTATTTATTTTCTACTTATGCATGAAATAGATCAAATGCATAAAATAGAGAACAATAAAATACAATCACAACCTGTCCATAAAATAACAGTGTGAAATCATGAATATGGGTTACACTTTTGTTTGTTTTATGAGAAAAAAAACTGTATTTTCACAAGTTATTCAACTTTTGACATACAAAAGTATTTTTTTTATTTAGAATTTCACTTTACAGTAAAAACAAAACTTGTGAAGAATTGTGTTAGATTTCCAATGACTATTTTTCAATTTTTTTTTATCACGATTTGATATGTCAATTTGACAATTGTTTAACAGTATGTTCCTTAAACATGAAATGAATGATAATGAGTTATTTATTTCTACAACAATGTATATATTATTAAACTTATGTTTTTAAGAAATGAAATATACTCCAACAATCTACAAGGACTCTATTTTATTATGACTATCATTTTGAATTTAACGGATGAATATTATAATTTCTAGAATTTTTTGAAGTTGACCAAGCTGAAAACGTTGCAGATTTTAAACACATGTTTTTCTACACGTTGTATCTATTTTAATTTTTACTTAAAACTAAAATCTAAATATACCCTTTTGAAAAGAACATTTAAGGATTATGAATATATTTTTTTCCAAATTTTTCACTATATATTTTTAGAGATACCGATATTTCATTTCACCGAATCATAATGTCTGCTGGAAATATTATGTAGTGAATTTTTTTTTAAATTAAATAAATTTAGATAAAAATAAAGAAAATGAAAACAAATTATAAGAATTGAAAGTAGATTCAATTTTGGAAATGATGATGTCATTTTCGAAACCAAATTCTCAGTGTTTTCAGGAGTCCGCAACCTCTGAAGTTTAGTTAAGCTTGGGGCAATTCTCTGGTTTTAGTTTTTAGTCCCAATTTCCTTTTTTCGGCCGAAAAAATAATATTTCAGCCGAAAGACTAAAATCTAATGGAAACTGTCAAAACTGAATGGTTTCCAAGTCTTTCGACCGAAAAAACAATTCTTTCGGCCGAAAGACTATCGAACGAATTCCGTCTGTCGGAAAAAATGAAACGACACGTCGTATCGTTTTCTTTCATGCTAAATTGTATAAATAGGCTTTCGGCCGAACACATTTAACACAATCCATCAAATGAACAGAGAGATATAAGCTCGAGGATAGGGATTTCAAAGCATTTCTATTACTGATTGCAGCTGCATTCTTTTCTTTCTTTATTTTTTTCCCTCTGTTCCATAGGCTTAATCGGAGGATCGATATTGATACATGGTGGTTTTCTAGAGCAATTAAACAAAGTTTCGAATCATCTTTTTTGTTTTTGTTGAATAAGGTAAATGATGTTTGTTCAAGTTTTTATTGGAATAACAATTTATAT
>JASDQU010222133.1:0-17747 GCA_032191745.1 Picea mariana
TGAAATTATCCTAATATAACAACAATTACCATAGAAAATACCACAACTTTGTTCGTCCACATCTTCAGGAATCATAGGACTCATTTCAGATAATCTAAGACTGCATATACAACTCACTAGTGATCAACAACATTCATTTATTGGTACAATTGGCACAAAATGCTTTGATAGCAACCAAAACTACATATTAACACAAACAAACTGGAAGTTTGCAATAAACAATAGAATGAAACTTCTGACACTGTTTAAACCAATGTTTTAAAACTCAAACTTGACCTCGATATCAACCAAGGGTCTGCTTGGACTTGACTTAAACTCGGCTCTGAATTGGACCGGTTCAAATTTTATGACTCGGTTTACTAAAAAATGTATAAAATTTTAAAATTTTAAAGAAAAAATATATTTTAAAGATTCCAAACCATTAGAGACAAAATATGCAAAGTTTTTTCATGTATATACCATGTAAGGGTTAATATATCAAAATGGCACTGAGTGCAATACATATCTAAAACAAAAAACATAATCAACAAAGCTCTAAATGGCCTCTAGAGTCCAAAAAACAACATGCTACAATCTACTAACCTACTACATATCACTGATGAACATGATCAATCATCAAACTCATCACCACTGCTAGAAATGGGATCCTTAGCATGAGCTATAGGAGCATCCTCTAGCTTAGTGTCCTCAGACTCATCGGACTCCTTGAGGACATCTGTAACTACACTAATAGTATTAGCAGAAGCATGACTCAATGAAAGTGGTGTCAAGAAAATAGACACGGGGGCTCTATAATGTGTTCTTTTAGGGTTTAGGGTGAGAGAGTCTAGGGTTCAGGTTACAAATAAATAAAAATTATTTTTTTTCCTCCAAAAGTGTGTTAAGGCCTGTAGGTAACAAACTAGTATCAACTCGGCTGAGTTGGACAAGTTTGGCACTGAAACAACTGGTCTGTACACTGAACCAACTGGTTCAATAGCTAACGAGTCCCCAATCCTGTTTGAAGGCTGAATCAGTACCCTATACTACATACCCCTTGGACCTAGCATAAGGAGAGACCAAGCAAGCAGGAGAGGTTATTCTTGGTAATTTTATTGTTTCAAGAAGCCCAAACATCATTACAATTCTCTTAGATGCAAAGAAACGGGAAGCCTATCTGAATAATCAGAAAATTACATATTATAATCTAGAATATACCATCCGAGGTCCGTCTTTTTTGCGGCACAATGTAGATGTATATACTGCATGTGCTGGACAATTGTTCACAATTAATGCACAATGTCCTGAAGTATTGTGTCCAACAGTAAAGGATAACTTCTATGAAGTATCTGATTCCTTTAAATTGATCCTTTAATTGGAAATCACATCCTTCTTGTTCTATTGTTGTCATGATTTGTATTTTAAACCATAACAAGCACACATAGTTTATTTAAAACCAGGACAAACATTACCCAGACATGGAACAAGTTGTTTAAATTATGTACATATACAAGCAGAAGAGTAATACAAATTCCTTGTCTAGACAACATCATCTGTTTTTCATTGAATAATCTATTGGCCACTTCATTTATGCAATTTATTCTACCTCGCACTAGATTTGTCTCTTTTATTGGAAATGATTAATTTATAGATCATATATTCCAAGGTTGATAGAAAATGCCTCTCAACATAAAAGTAAGCAGGGCCTAAGTACTTTAAATAAAGAATTAGTCTAGATATTAAGGGTTATCTCCAAGATGAGAGTTTATACAGTAATAGGGAGTACTGAATGGGAGGGGTGGTGAGGGGTTAAAACTTTTTCCAGCATCGAAGGGAAAAGATAGAACACATGGTTTGGTGGGATACATTATAAAGAGGATCAATTCTTTCGAGGTTTCTCTTCCAAAGGTCTTTTCCCCCCTATTTGATGGAGCAAAATAAGGCCTACTTCAGGGTCAGTGTGCAGAAATTTTGTTTGTTGGTGCCAAGGAGTTTACACAATTATCCAAGGATTTTAAGATGCTCATGCTTAAGTACTTATTTGATGTAGGAGCATCACCAACAACAAGCGAGCGAGAGACAAACACCAACCCATTTTGACACATGATGAATTGTTTGAAATGTTTTGAAGTTTGATATGCCAAACTTAAATGTAATAGTTAAGAAAGAGCATACTTGTAGATTGTAATTAGACCTTGAGCGTCCCGCTCTCGTCTGAAGGACTAAGAGGCATTTATGCTAGTAAATGTAAGTAGGTAGACTTAAATTCCTAGATTAGACAGTTTTAGGAGAAGGAGGGAAAATGGATATAGACACCCTCACTTGTATCATTGTAACATTAGCATGGTCAATAGAGCATAGAGAAGAAGAAACAGAGAGCTATGTAAAAGAACCCATGTACATAAGTTATGGATTAATACAAATATCTTTAGTTCAGACTCATGGTGTCCAATTGCTTTCTGTGTTGTACATGCTGATTGATATATGCTTTTTTACTCTCTGTTATGCATTTTCTTTGATGCGTGAATGTCTGATTTCATATTTAATGACTAAAATATGAAGAGAGGGAGAGTAAGGAATGAGTTTCAATTGTTTCTATGTCTGAGCAAGAGTTTTCCTACAAGGAGTGCAGTGAAATTGTCCGCAAGGTGTGCGTTGATAGAAGTCAGAGTTCGTCTCTACAAGATCAGGAGGGATAACATTGTTATCATTCTCACAGAAGTACAAGTTAAGCATAGGACTGAAGTCTCAGAGTTACAACCTAAGCGAAATTGTTGAAGGACTACTGTCACAGGGAGTGCGCAGAGTCGAAGAGGTTCAAATACTTAGAAGTATTTGAAGAATTGCCGCAAGGAGTGCGTGCAGGAGTCTCCTTGAAGACTCGAGTTTTGGAGAAATCTCAGGAGGGATAGAGTCTTCGAAGTTGTCGAAGAGAAGTTCAAGAGGGCTAGTGCCTTGAAGTGTTGGAAGAAGGTGCATCGACGTTGTTTTGCAGGTGGATAAGTTTCATGAAAGAACACTTTGTTCATTTCGTAGGAATCGTCAAGGAGGAATTGGACAGTCAAAATTCTCCATGGAGAATTCACGAAGTCTCGAGAGCTGTCAGATCTTGTAGAAGAGAAAGGAGAGTTATGGGGAGTGTCTTTCTAAGTGCAAGCTTAGGAGAAATCGGGCTGTAGGATTTGAGCCAACAAGGGCTGTTGAATTCACTCGCATAATCTCATTTCATGGATTCGCGAGTTGAAAGTTTAAAACCTTTGCATCAAGATTCACGAGTGGAAAAGTCGTGAGAGAATCAAAACCATCCATTGGAGGAGGACAGGCGGCAGAGATCAAGGGATCTTGCGAACTCGGAGGTTCGCAAGGTGAGAGCCCAAAGATTGAGTGCTCCAAGTCGCGAGTGGAGAAATCATGAAGAGTTAGGACAACCGTAGGATCTAAGCCAACATGGGCCATTGGATCACTCACGTAATCTCGTTTCGGGGTTTCGTGGGTTGAAGAACTGAAAGCTTAGCATCAGTATTCGTGAAGTCACGAAATCTAAAACTCCAAAAAGGTGGGAAGTTTCATTGTGGGACCCGCGTTGACGACGTGTCGGAATTTCGGCATTTCGGCATATTGGCGGATAGGAAGTCGAGAATTTTGTCTCGAAAGTCCCGAAGTTGCGAGTTGCGATAACGAGTAGCGATGAGTTCGGGATCTCAGCACTTCGGGTGTCAGGGTACAAAGGAGGTAGCGTTTCGGGAAGCGAAGTCACGAAGTGCCGAAGCTGGGCATGAGGGACACGTGGTAGAACCGCAAGGTGGGCCTATGCGATAGATAGGCGGCCACGTGTTACCTAGTGAAAGGAGTCAACACCCGTTGACCTCTCACGTCTCAGGGATTCGTGAGATAAGGGAACGAGAGTTCAACCCTTCGACTTGCGAGGTCACGAGTAGTGAGAACGCGAGGAAAAAAGTCAACATCGCTGCTCAAGGTTTTGTGAAAGGAAGGTGCCAAAGTTGGATGTCACAACTTGCAAAGTGGCGAATAGCGAGAGGAGCTAGCGTTAAGCTTAGTCGGTGGTCACACACGAAAGGCACTGACAAAAGAAGAGCTTTACCCATTTCGTGATCTCGGGTATCGCAGGATTGAGAAGGAAGAGTCGGGAGTCACGACTCACGAACTCGCGAGTTGCGAATTGTGACAAGCACCTTTGGAATTGGGCCTTGGTCATGGTGTTGTGGTCGTACAAAAAGACAGAGCTCGCACCTAGTGCTATTCACACAGGGAAGATACCAAAAAGGACCTGTGGATCGATAATTTGTGATTCTAGAAGGGAATCTAAAGAGTCAATTCGGCTTGAGGGAGATAAAGAATGATCCTGTGAGCAGATCTTGGTCCGAGGGCCGATAGGTCTGCATAATTATCTTTGTCATGTATTCTGCAGGGGCAATATTTGAATCATCATTGTCGGTTGTAATGCCTTTATATTATGACCTCATTTTCATCAAAATGAAGGGTTCTATTGCATAAGTTGTTTCCTAGTCCCCTTGATTAATACTTTAGAATGCTGTAGTGTTCTCATGCCAGGATTATTATGACTCTAGAGTTGATTTTGAAATATCTTATAGAATAGATCAAATAAGTTTTGTGTTGCACTTATATCGAAGTCATCTTTTAGTCAATATTGCTTGAAGTTGGAAATGATTGGAAAACTACCGCTTATTAGAGAATACTATGAAGTTGTGAAGAGGTGATTTTAAGAATACTCTACTGCCAAGTCAAATGAAAGGATGTTGAGTATTGACATTCGGTAATGTGGCAATTAATGAATTTTCTATCCTTAAGATTGATTTTTTTCTGTTCATGGACTAAATTGAACACTTCTATCTCTCTCCCTCTCTCTCTCTATATAGAGAGAGCATATATATAGAGAGAGAGAGAGTTGATCATAGAGAGAGAGAGAGAGTTGATGATCAAGGGGATATGCCAAATTCATCAGACCCCTTAGGTTGTAGTTTAGTGAATAACAGTGGATGTTATTCCACAAAAATTGTACAATTCCTTTGTTTCATAATATCACTTTATGCACATTGTTCCTTTAGAATTTCTACACTTACATCCTTATGTATAGGTTCCGTGACACTTTAATCCCATTGCAATTAGACATAGTTTGACACGGGCACTTTGGCACTAAGACAAACAATGATACTAGGAAATATGACCTCTATCTGGTGAATCCTCTCGGTTTGATCTTAATGCAGTAGAATAACCTGGTCAAAAGAAACTATTTTCATGAAGATTAAAGAACTCAAAGAATCATAAGAATTTTGATATTTTAGTCATTTTGGTGATAGAATACATTAATGAGATACATCGCAATTTGAAGAAGTGAATTTTGAGCTCTATTCTGTATACCCACCCAAGCTTGGAACTTGCCTTTCACCCTTGGTCACCCACCTAATTTTATTTTTTGATGTTTTTACTTCTATATTGGCTTTAATGATCGTTTTTAGAAAAACATATAGATCACCATGTTAATTGTCAAAGCCATTTGTACAATATTTATGAAGATGCTCTACTAACTCTTCATTATGAAAGGATCACAGAATGAAGCATGAAGGATCATCGTAGCTGGATTGAGGCAGAGAGAGTGGTGGAGGGGAAAGGGGCAAAAATGTAGGTTGATAATTCTCATTTTCTCATAGATTGTGAACTGCAGGCATCCAAGGGATTGATCGGATTCTTCTATCTAAATTGCCAGATATCTTCCTACCAGAGAGCCTGAATCCAAATTCATGTGAGAGCTTACTATCAGAACAACTACGTGGAACTACCCCAAGTTTATCATCAGATATTTTTCAGGAGTTGGAAAGTGTGTCAGGTCTTGATGAGTTGGGAACTATGTATCCTGTCGATTCTGAAAGGCCCCAACAAAGATATGGCTCGGTTTTGGCATCAGACTGGATGCTTCCAACAAACTTGGGGAATAATACTGTCACACATATTTCCACTGTGAATTCGTTGGATGCTGAGAGAAATCGTAAAAAGTATGATTTTATTGATGAAAATCTTTCGCTACTAAATTCAAAATTAAGTGCAAACAATGTCAAGGAATCTATTTCAAGTAGGAGTTTCTAGGTTTCAGCTGCAAGAGAACTGGTAGACCTCACTCAGATAGACAACAATGATTAAGATATAGAAATATTGGATATGCTTCTAAACCAAATAGTGTGAATTTTGATGCTCGTAGAAAACTTCCCTCCTAGGGTAAACCATCAAATAACAATATTGTAAAGAAAGGTAAAAATGCACATCAGTTGGCAAGGTGTCTTCTCATGTTCTAGGTACAAGCAGGGTATTGGTTTTTTTATGGATTGACACACTCGATTATGGGTTTGCAGGTTCAGGGTATTGCTAGCAAGCGAAATGGCATATCCCTTTCAATATTTCACAAGAAATAATGAACTATAAACAAAGGGATCTTAAAATATATGTATAGTATATAAAAGCATGTTGGAATAATTACATATAGTGCAACGAATTAGAGTGAAGTAAACACATTCCCTTATGCAATGTCTCAGGGCTAACACACACATTGAGACAATGTTGGTCAAAAATATCCACATTTAAATGCAAACATAGTCTTTTAATACCTAACAAACATGTTTTGGTATTTGAGAACTTGACAAGATGCACAACTCAAGTATGGACTAGAGTGTTGTTATAACTATCATCTTGAGGATATTATTTGTCACAAATTCTTGTAGGCATCTTGAAATGCTATAAAAAATGGGCTTTCCTTAGTGAACTTGCTAGTAATGCAAGGTCTTGTCCATAATGCTTCTTGGGCTTCAGTCTGCATAACAAAATTGGTTATAAGAATGGTGTAGTGCTAGTTAGTTAACTACAAATACAAAATCCTTTTTCTTTTTCTAAATAAAAGAAGGTACTCTGTAGGAATCAATTAAATATTGAATATTTTATGCATTTATTATTTTTTCCAAGTTGACTCAAGTCAAATTGCTTGCTAAGTTTTTCCATGGAGGAGAGGAGACGAAGGGGAAAGATCTCACTCTCATGGGGAATGCCTTGCAATTTTTTTGTGGGCAGGGACAAGAACATTGCAAAAACAAGTAGAATTTTCAATATATAGAAAATAATTGTCATATCTAAAACATAAAAATGCATGAAATTGAAAATCAAAATATGTAATAAGTCATTAATGATAGATAACCTTTTCCTTTTCCTTTAGGCAAATTTTCAAAAAAAAAAAACAATGGTGTTGGGTGCACCCAAACATCCCTAGTAAGTTTAGGATGTACCTCAATCTAACCAAGTAGGTCAGAGGATGTGCCAAGTACTCAGACACGCCCTTGATTCCATTTAAGGATGTTACCCAAAATCCCCAAGTCCATGGGACTAACGGGAACATAGTGGATGCATTGCCAGGTAACATATTGAGTTTGCCCATAACAATCCTGTTTACAAATTTACAAACATGTAACTAAAGATAGCTTAAAACACATGATGTCATTCAAGGATGTTCCCTAGTGTCCCCTAGTGCATGGGTCTATGGGGGACATAGGATATGCATTCCAGGTAAGAAATTGAGTATGCCCTTAACAATCTTGTTTAAAAACATGTAACTAAATATAGCTAAAACATCTTGAATTTTTGGCATGTAATCAGCACTAGTTCGGTAATCTAGTGACCAAAGATCACCCTTTGTGTCTGTCTCGACAGTTTATAGTATGTAGCTCAAAGACTTTAAGTGCCAATATATGTGGATTTCAGATTGAACAACACTTCTCTATTATTGGCTCCATCAAGCCATAGAAGAGTCATGAGATTGTATATGCACACATTATCTCTATTATTGGCTCCGTCAGGCCATAGAAGAGTCATGAGATTGTATATGCACACATTGATCTTTGCTCTTAAAAGATGGATATGTAAGCTATTCAGATAGCATTTACTTTACAAGTAGCTTTGAGAAATTCATCTCATGCTTAAATGTGTGTCTAGCAGCCTGAGTACCAAAATTTGAGAGAACTTCCACGAAAAAGGAGAGTTCTCTAAGTACCCCTTATCCCTTGCCGAGAATGATATAGGGCTTGGAAGCACTGGATGGAACAACATCTATAATATTAGAGGCTAGAGGCATTTGACAACCTCAACTACAAATTAACCTAATGAAGCTCTCTCAATGTGTGGAGAGATTTATGTTTATATTCTATAACGTAGAAAATAATTAGTTGTCCTGAAATTATAAATAGGAAATAAATAGAAACTTGGAGAATAAAAGACAGTTACTAAAACACGTTTTGAAGACTGTATTGTTTTGTTTATTTTGGAGAAGAGAAGTATTTTCCAAGGCAATCGGCTGTATGCACAATTTCTTGTTGTTCCCCTTTATAATTCGTTGTTCCTACTTTGTTTTGTCTCCCCTGTAGATTATCACTAGATTTGTAGGTTTGTATATCTGACCAAACGGTTGAAATGTGGATTGGGAGGGGAGCTCAGGGCTCTGTACGAATAAGATTGGAGCACAAAGTGGGCTCTGCATCAAGGTAAATCCTCAAAAAGAATTGGCATAAAAGAAAAAGTGCCACACTATCAGTTTTTATGAAATGAAATCAGCACATAAAGGGAAACATATGCATACAAAGTTCCAGCGACTCTTGTGCTGATGTGAGTCTGGTCTTCAGGAAAAAGTCTTGCTAAGCCGAAATCTGCAATCTTAGGATTCAGTTTTTCGTCCAACAAAATATTGTTTTCTTTAATATCCTGATGAATAATTTAGAATTGAAATTCCTCGTGCAAATAGAGAAGCACCCAAGCCACTCCCACTATGATGTTGCAACGCTTCTGCCAATCAAGCTGGTAGCATTTGTTTGGATCTATATCCATACATATGCAGTGCACTAACTAATTATCATGACCAAACTAAATATTTTGAAACAATAATTCTTTTTATGGACCTACAAAATCGAACGGTACTGAATCACCGAATATGATTCTATCCAGGCTCTTATTCCGTAAGTAACCATAAACAAGCAACCTTTTTTATCCCTCTGCGCAACAGCCAAGTAGGTTTACAAGATTTTGATGTTGAATTTTCTCCACAAGTTTAACTTCATTCAAAACTTCTTTCTTTCCTTCATTCAAAAATTCTTTCTTTCCTTGAATAGATTTTATGGACAACTTCTTCACAACGATTTCTTTTCCATCTTGAGTAGCTCCCTGAAATATTCATATAAAAATTATTCGGTTGGTGATTTTTCCATGGGCGCGATTTCTTTTCCATCTTGAGTAGTTCCCTGAAATATTCATATAAAAATTATTCGGATGGTGATTGCCATGGGCGTGGTGAGAGAAGCCCACCGACTACTATAATTGAAGATTTCTATAAACTGGTGGAAGGTTTCTTAGCCTATTGTATCAAAACCATGAGAAGTGCCATGGGGAAAGCTCACGGGAATGCAAGCTTACAGATAGTTTCCAAATGCCGAATATCGGTGTCGAATGTCAAGTGTGTGTCCATCTCAGAATGAACACATGAAGAGGTGAAACCCTAGTGTGCGCAGATGTCTAAGGAATGCCCAGGTCATAAGTTGTTATTTTTGAATAGACGTTGTTGTCTATTTTCAACAAATATTAAAGGCAAAGGATGCATAACTCCGTGAAAAATAATAGAAACATGCTACGTGTAAATTGCATTCACAGAGGCCAAATAACATTTGCATACAATGGTTCGAATTCTAGCATAATTTCAGGGTTATTCATTTTTTTTAAAAGCCAGTTTTTATTTTGACTAAAGACTCAGAAAGGAGCCAAAAAAGAGCATCCAATGTCAAAATTTTATTACCAATATCACACAGATGGGGTGATACGTTTTGATTGTTATAAGCCATTATCTGTGCAGATTTGATAATAGAATCAAATACAACTAGAATGATGATGATTATATGGAAGATTTCTTATGGAATGATGATGATTATATGGAAGATTTCTTATGGATATGGGCGTGTGTCCAAGTGAAAGCCTAAATGCTATGAAGTTTTAGATTGCTAAAAGAAATGTTATTTTCTTGGGGGAAATCACAAATATCCAAAAGTATTTCAAGCATACAAGATATCATTTCTTCTGGTGATTATGAGGTCTCAATTCCAATTCTACCTGGAGATTTCATTGCATGTTGGTGTTACCAATGGAGACAAAATGATATAAAATTCAAATCAATACAACTTTCAAATTAACGCCCAATGTCAAGCTATATGAGTTACGAATGGAGGAGCATGTTACACAACTGTAACATCTTATTTTCAAGCAGCAAAGGAAGATTTTCTTGTCAAGTTTTGAGTGGGTGAGCCTTGATGATGCTACAAAATATTTCATCCGAGGAGATTTAGAGAAATTTTACCATCATTGAGTGGTGGAGCTCCATTGGATTCGATCCATTTGATCCATTTTTGGAATCAGTTGGTAGAGGCATGAGTTAAGAATGCCAAACAACATGCATTTTTTGGAAATAAGTGGCTTGTATAATTTGTCCATGCTTTCCATTAGTCATTACTTAGGATAAACTGTTGTGATTATTTGAATACATTAGTAGAGATCATGGTTGTAACTTGTTGCACAAGATTTGAGGTGACTTCCATGGGTAATATCAGAGATCTTAGCTAATGCCCGCATGCCAAGATTCTAAATATCAAATCATGCCAATTGTAGCATTAAAAACACCATAATAAGCATTCTTCCTTTAAGTCCAGAAAAAGAAATCTTCGGAGGAAATCACATTAATTTTTGAGTTTCTGGAAACAAGAGATCCTTTATTTGGAACATTTGTATCAAAATATGAAGACTGTGAAATATTGTCATGCATTTCACAACTCACCTACTGCAAGGAGCAACTCATAAAATATTCAGGGCCAACATTTGTAATCGTTATTCTTCAGGAAAGTTGGGCCAGCATATTTTTGTGGAATGGCTACTTTCAGTTTTGACAAATGTTGTAAATTTAACATCCCTGATATCAAGTGCAGTTATTCCAACATCTTATGAAGAATTTGAAACTTCCATATAGCAGACATTTCAAAACAGAAATTTGTTGAAAAAGGGAAGATTGATATTACACTTAATGTTAAGCCTCCTACTATAAGTGAAGATATGAACATAATAATTGAGAGTGGCAAAGTGAGGGCTCCTACTCATATTATTTCAACAACTTGATTTCGATGTGATGGCACTCAAGCACAAAATCAGTGACAATTTTGAATAGTCAAACACAAATGAAAACAAGGAGACAAATGTCAAAAGAATCCTATTTTTTTTAGCAGATGTGGGACACCTATCTTCTGATGTGTCGAGCTCTGTCAAATAGTCATCTTCATTCTATTTTCAAGAGATTAGTTCCACAAATGAATGGGGTAGTTGAACATTTAAAGGGAACCTGGAAGTAATGATTTTCCAGCATCCTTTTAGTTATTCAAAGTATCAAAGAAACATTTCCCAGATTTAAGGTTCTTTGATTTACCGTTAGCATTTTGCTCCTATAATTAGTAGTTAGTTTACAAGTGTCATTTATTTTTTTAAACTGATTCTTTTTCTAGCATAATGAGGTTTCGAACTCTCGATTTCATGTAATTTGATGATGTAACATTTTTCGATATATTTCCATGAGAAAGTCTGAGAGGGGGTTGAGTCTTGGAGGCTCGAGAGAGCTTGAGGAGACAATAGAGAAACATGTTATTGTGATCATACCCCAGTGGAAACCCTATGCAAAGAAAGAGAAATCAACCTACAACAATATTCATTTTTGAAGAAAAATGAGACTGGAAGCAGTAGTAAAGAAGAGGATTTTCAGAGGCAATCTAATTTTCAGCTGAAGCAGAAAAAGGAGGTCTTCATTGAGGTATTCTCTCATGTTTTCTATGATCCAGTAGCTGCTCATTTGGAGTCTTTTATCAGTTCAAGGTATGCATTATTATTCAGCTATGAGTATGGGTTTTGGTTTTATGATGATTCTCCATTATATAGAATTTTTTTTTTCCGATCAATGGCATCGAAGATATCCAGTGTATCATATAGTTGTTGGCATGGTTACACTGGAAGTTTGATATTACTTGATCAAAGAGTTGAGCTAGGTATATTAGTGTAGGTTTATGTACATAAATAAGCTCCCTCCGTGAGCATGTGATTTTCAGTTTGAGTTTTCCTACAGAATGAGTTCAGTTTGTAGCTTATGTGATCTTCCCAAGAAGGCAATCTACAGGAGAAGGTGACCAAGAAAGCCATAATCTATATTCTGACCAAAAAATCCTCAGGGGCGCACCATTGGTTTGGGTGACCAAGCAATTGGGGATCCAAACCGAGATGATCCGAGAGTGGCCAAGAGACTTTGGCTATCTTAGAGTGACCTCTGAGGATCAATGGGAGAAGCCCAGTGTAGTAATAGAAGAGGGTGCACTCACTTCATCTCAACAAAGGAGAAACCAGTAAGGGCACAAACCCCAGTTGGTGCACCCTCCCTTCTGCCTTGGAAAACTTGAAGGAAACAATTTGCTCTCTAAGAGAGTGACTAGCTAATGGGATAAGATTGCTCTTAGAGGTGGAAGCATGTCAAACAGAGTCACCAGGAGGTAGCCATGAAGGGAGGCGCACTGGTTATTCTTCAGAAAACCTAAAAACAAAATTGTCGTAAATATAAAATGAAAACTCAGAAAATAAAGAAAATGAGACACATAGCTTCAGAAGAAAAGGTAAGAATGCTTTATTTGAGTCCCGGTTCACCTTATATACTGAGGGAACCATTTATTTACATATATTTAATTAATCATCAAAAGGTGAAGATGTGTTGCACCTAGGTGATTGACTTGTGCACCCCAGGTGGGCGTTCCCCTAGGTGGCCTCCTTGACTCAATTCCTCCCTGTTTAGATCTAGAAGCATCCCGACTTCCATGAGAAGATGAGGAAAAGTGACCAGAAAATGCTTAGAAACTAAGAGGTGAAGGCCATCCTTCTTGATGCAGGAGCATCGACTACTCATCAAGCGAGCCAGCGTGGAGCGGAAGGCAGCTGGACAACACCAGCACTAATTTTGAGAACGCTGTGATATTGTTGCGCCAAACATTAATGTGTGAATTTAATGGAGCGCACTTTGTATATTGTAATGGACCTTGAGTGGATAGCTCTTGTCCTTAGGTAGATGAGGCATTTACTTTAGTTAATGCTGGTAGATAGAAATTAATTGTAGATTTGATAGCTTTAGAAGTTCGAGAGGGAAAACGAATATAGACACCCTCCTTTGTACATTGTAACAATAATAATTTCTGGATTGTCAAGCATTTCAGAAGAGAAGAGAAAGCAGAGAATTGTATGAAGAACACCCATGTACAGACATTTGAATTAATAGAAAGAGCTTTGATTCAAATTCATGGTTTGTTTTATTCTCTGTGTATTGATGTTATTGTGCTCATGGATGTTTGCTTTCTGTCATGCATTTTCTTTTATATGTTGTGTATGTGATTTCATGGTTGAACAGAATTCTGAGAGGAAGATAGAGTTAGTTTCAATTGTTTCTCTATCTTGAACAAGAAGATTCCTGCAAGGAGTGCAGTTGAATTGTCCGCAAGGAGTGCGTGACTGCAGGGTTCAGATAGAGGAAACTTTTGTTCTAAGTGCTCAGAAGTGAAGATTTGCACCAAAGCCATGCAAGGCGTGCGCGGGCTAGATGAAGTCTCAGAGTTGTGATTCTGAGCAAAGGGTTGAAGGATTTCTGCTGCAGGAGTGCACAGGATTGAAGACTTCACACTTAGCGTGTTTTGAAGATTTTCCGCAAAGAGTGCGTGCAAGAACTTCTTCCTGTGGGAATTGAAGTCATCAAAGCTCAGGAGGGATAGGCCTTCAAGGTTGTTGACGAGCAGTGGAGAGGAGTTGCGTGAGCAGGTTAAATGGAAGAGTCGTAGGTTGGTGAGCAAGTCTCGGGGAGAGACGTTTCTTGTTCGTGGATTATGCAAGAAGAAGAGTGGATGGTCAGTATTATTTGTGGAGAATCTGCGAGTTTCGATGAGTCGTTGAATGTTTTGGAATTGCAAGAAGGTCATTGCACAAGCAAAGGAGAAAGGTTCGAAGTTCGAGTAAGCAGGAGCCGTCGATCAGGATCGCGAGGAGCGTGGGTCTACTCGTGGATCGACATATCGGGAGTTCACAAGGTGAGACTCCAAACCTTACATAACTAAAGTCATGAGAGTGCGAGGTGCGACATTCCAACAGCTACGAAAGTAGTGTGGGCCATAGGTGATAGTGGAAGACAGGTGGCAGAATCAGAGTCTCGCGAGCTCGGGGCTCGAAAGTTGGAAGTCTGAGGATTGGGAGGCTCAAGTCACGAGGGCACGAGGTAGCGACATCCTGAAAGGAGAATATCAGCATTTCAGGTCATCAGGGCTTGGGAGCTGAAGATTCAAGTGTTTGGACTCACGAGCAGCGAAGTTGCGACATAGCGAGGCTGCGACGGAATGAAGTCCCGATAGACGGAGGGAGAAGCCAACGATCGACCGACATCTCGGGTCTCGGGGATCCGAAGGGGTAATGCTTAGCTATGTAACTTGTGAAGGTGCAAGAGCCGATCCTCCGAAAGCAAGAAGAGAGGATCGTACGCGAAGAGAACTTGTGGGTGCAGAATTCCCGATAGGGAATTAGAAGAACCGCTGAGTTCTTCGGGCCTAAGGAATAGAAGGTCCTGGTGATCACGGATGCGCGCTGAAGGTAGGCGTCTACGCCAAGTGGTATCAGAGCAGGAATATCTTTGTTTTTTGTAGCAGAGAAGATATTTCACCATGCCGCCCAGGAGAGAAAGATAGTCACCCGACCCAAAAGATAGGGAGGTGCGAAGAAGAGGTAGGCTGGCAGGGAATCCAGAAATGGAGAGGCAGATGAGGGATATTCGAGCAAGGCTTGAGGAGATGGAGATATCATAGAGACGCGGAGTTGGTGTAGGGGATCTTAGTGATTCTGAGGTTGAAGAGGAGGCTGGACATGAAGAATAGGTCACAACAGAGAATGCATCAACCAAGCGATTGATTAAAGCTATCGCCAGGATGAGTTCCAAGACCAAAATGGACATTCCAGTCTATGAAGGAAGCTTGAATGCAGAAGAGTTGCTGGATTGGATCCAAGCTCTTGACACCTACTTTGATTATGAAGATATCAAAGAGGATAAAAAGGTAAGGCATGCTGTTACCAAGTTGAAGGGACACGCAACATTATGGTGGGATGAGCTACAGGCAGATAGATGTTCCAAGGGTAAACAAAAAATTAAAAGATGGGATCGAATGATTGCTAAGATGAAAGAAAAATTCATCCCAAGGGATTATCAGATCACACTATTCAGGCGAATGCAAAACCTGAGGCAGAAGTTGATGACGGTGAAGGAGTATACCGAAGAATTCTACAAGCTCAATATCCGAGTACGTCATCGGGAGAACGATGATGAGAAGGTAGCCAAATACCTAAATGTTCTGAGATACGACATTCATCATGAATTAATCATGACGACCATTAGAACGGTTGAGGATGCTTACCAGATGGCTCTGAAAGTCGAGGAGAAGCTGAGCCGTAAGCAAGGATAGTGAGGGCGAGGCAGGAGTCAGCCCAGAGGTAAGGTAGTTGCCCAAGAGAAATATCAGAAGCCCAAGGAGGAATGGAAGAAACCTTAGGGTAATATTGAAAGAGGTGGAACCTCAAAGCGAGGACAACAATATGCTGAGCCAAGGAGACAACATAATGAACAGCGAGGAGATTATGTTGATGCAAACACTTTTCCTCGTACCAGAGGTAGGGGAAGAGGCAGAGGAGGAATCATCACATGTTTTACATGTGGGAAGGATGGACACAAAGCCGTTGATTGTCCAGATAGGAAAATGGACAGAGGAGAAGCTCACATCGCTGAAGCGCAGAGGCATGATGTTGAGAATGAAGACATCAGAAGTGGGAGGTCACTGACGGTACACAAAGTTCTCTTAACACCTGAGAAAGAGGTGGAGGAAACAGCTCAGAGGACCAGATTGTTCAGAACTACATGCAAGACCAAGGGCTGGAAATGCAAGGTCATTGTGGACAGCGGAAGCACTGATAATATCGTTTCGACCGAGATGGTGGAAAAGATGGAGCTGCAAACAACTGATCACCCGAGTCCATATAAAGTATCATGGTTACAGAAAGGACATCAAGTGAGTGTCACTAAACAATGTTTGGTTGGATTTAAAATTGGGGAATATAATGATAAAGTCTTGTGTGATGTCATTCCCATGGATGTATGCCATTTGTTACTGGGTAGACCATGGCAATATGACCGAAATGTGGTTCATGACGGGAGAATGAACACATATACTTTGGAGAAGGATGGGAAGACACACAGATTGCTTCCGAAAAAGGATGAGGAGGTGAAGCCGGAAGTAAGCAACACCATACTTCTCATGAGTGGGAAGGAACTTCTTACAGAGATGGAGAAGAAGGAAGATCCACAATTCTTTGTGGTCAGGAAACTGAGAATTGGCCTGACTAGCACAAGAGTGGATGACTTACCAGTTGAGATTCAGGAACTGCTGGAAGAGTTCATTGACATTATAGTGGATGAACTACCGCATTCATTTCCACTGATGAGGAGTGTGAGTCATCACATCGACCTCATACTAGGAGCCAGTTTGCCGAATAAGGCTACGTACAGATTGACGCCACAGGAAAATGAGGAGGTCAAAAGGCAGGTCCAGGATTTGTTGGACAAAGGACTTGTCAGAGAAAGCCTGAGTCTGTGTGCTGTTCCAACGGTACTTAGTCCAAAGAAGGATGGAGGATGGAGAATGTGTACTGACTCTAGAGCGATTAACAAAATTACCATTAGGTACAGATTTCCATTGCCAAGAATGGATGATATGATGGATTGCCTGAGTGGGGAAAATTATTTTTCAAATATTGATTTGAAGAGCGGATATCATCAGATTCGTATGAGGGAAGGTGATGAATGGAAGAAATCATTCAAAACAAACAAGGGTTTGTACGAATGGCTGGTCATGCCGTTTGGTTTGACAAATGCGTCGAGCACATTCATGAGATTGATGAATGAAGTCCTGAGGGAATTCATCAGGAAATTTGTAGTCGTATATTTGGATGATATACTGATTTTCAGTAAGACAAAGGATAAACATTTGAAACATTTGGCTATTGTGATGAGGAAGCTACAGCAGAAGAAGCTGTTGATTAACATGAAGAAGTCCTCATTCATGAAGACAGAGCTCATTTATTTGGGTTTTGTTATTTCAGCAAATGAGTTGAAGATGGATCCTGAGAAAGTAGAAGTGATTAAGAATTGGCCATCACCGAGGAATGTTTTCGAGGTAAGGAGTTTCCATGGTTTGGCTAGTTTCTACCAAAAATTCATTAGGAATTTCAGTGGAATTAGCATAGCAATGATGGACACAGTGAAGAAGCGGCACAAAAATTTTCATTGGACAGCAAAGGCTGAGAAGAGCTTCAATCTGTTGAAGTGGAAGATAACGGAACGAACAGTGTTGGTGTTGCCGGACTTCAAGAAGACATTTAAAATGAAATGTGATGCAAGCGGATATGCTATAGGAGCGGTCTTGAGTCAAGAAGACAAACTAGTTGCATATTTAAGCGAGAAGCTTGATGAAGCAAAGCTAAAATACTCCACGTATGACAAGGATTTTTATGCTATCATACAGGCATTGAAGAAGTGGAGGCATTACTTGATCCCAAAAGAATTT
>JASDQU010222136.1:0-17746 GCA_032191745.1 Picea mariana
TCAAATCAAGGCTAGGATATGACCTTTATATCTCTTAGATGTTGTTCTTAAGAACCTTCAAGTATCCACTTTAGATTTCTATCTTTTAAAATAAATAGGTTTGCATGAGAAGTGGGACCCTCAGTATATGTAATTCACCTTACCTAAGAAAGAAGAGCTTCATCTCTAAAAACTTGGATAAAAAACGAGTTAATCATCTTGGGATGTATTCCTTTATGTGTTCCTCTCTTCAAATGATATCTAAACTATGCCTATATCACTTTTGTTTTAAAGGTAATCTAGCCAAGGGGGGCTATTAGTCAAAGTCATTATGAAAACTCTTGGCCACTATCCTATAATCATATTAGAGTCAAAACCAACCCTTTCTCCTAACATTGATTGAAAATAGATTGGATAAGACTTAACGTCAAATCACTAACATATCTAATCTATTACTCATGACTCCACTTTGTCACCATAACTACTTTTCCATGAGTAAGAATGTGAAGCATAAGCTAGGAATTTTATATTGTTTAATAGGAACTTAGGAGATGAAGAAGGATGAAACTTTAGGGAATGCTTGATCAAGTGAGGAGTATCATCAATTGTGAAATTTTGAAAATCATTGTTGCATGAGGACATGCAATGACTTAAGCATGGGGGAATGTTGAGTCCCCATTTTGATACTTCTAATACCCTCTATTACCCCCTATCGAAGCCTATTTTACCTATGCTATGTATATATAATTGAATGTTTCCTCCACAAATACACTTAATGACCTTGTTCATGTGCATAGAGAGGTAACGTATGATTAAGACATATTTTGTTTAATTTTCTTGAGTTAATTCGATTAAAATGGTTGATTTTGCATGATCCTGATCATTTGATCTTAATAAGCATTGATATGGTACCAACAAAACGACATAAAATTGATCCGATACCAACAAAACTGCATAATATTGATCCAATACTGCCCTGTGCTATTCTGGTACTAGTGTGACTGTGCTATTTTTGTACCAAACAACTACGCCTATTCCGGTACTAGTGCGACTGTGCTATTCCGGTACCAAACGACTGTGTGTATTCCGGTACCAAACTACTGTGCGTATTCCGGTACCAATTGCTATTTCCAGAAATCGTTTGTTGGACGGGTTTGTTGTTTCCAAGAAATCAGTTGGATCAAATTCTCCAAATTGGTTTTGAGATCACGATAGAATTCATTACTTATGCACTTTTTGTCATGAGGATGAAGTCCATTCCTAAAGATTCGATATGTATTTCCAATTGTAATATTTTAAAACTGTTTCATAATTATCCTTAGTTCTTGATAGTAACGACTTACCTTCTTTATAAGGGAGGCTATATAGGTGATAGAGAACATGAATGATGAATGTAATGAAGCAAGCCGTAAGAACCAGATGACACATTTTATTTTGATGTACGATATGATGAGTTGTTGATTGGATTTACCATTTGAAGAAATACAAACGATCTGTTATCCAATTTCTGGGTATGATTAGAATGATTTAGTATTTTATCTTCTTAGAGCTTCCATGTTGGAATCGGGAAGGGCCCACCGTTCTGATATGGTAAGCTTAATATAAAATATAGCTCAACTTTTTATTCTTGTACATGTTTGTTTTATTCCGATACTCATTTTTATGTTTCCTGTACCTCTTATTTTGATTTCTTGTTTGAGTTAAAATATGAATTCATAAAGTGTACCTATTGTGTTGGATATTTATAATTGTTAGATATTTTGAGTAATTTGTGAATGGGATTGTATTAGTGTAAGTTTTACACGTATGGTGTATCATATCTTAAGTAATTTTACTTAGTTTCATAAACAATAATTTGTGTTGAGATAGTTGTAGAGATTTATAAAATTTTGCATTCCTGAAACTGTGTTATTTATACCGATTTTCATAATTTATTTTGAAATTTTAAGTGTGTTAATACATGAATAGTTAAGATCCCATCATTCACCCTACATGGACTATTAAATAGAGAATATTAATACACCTAGTGTTTCCTATGCATAGACAAATAGTTTCTTCCAAAATTGATTAAATTATGAGTGATTTCGTTTTGAATATTGTGTGCAGAAATTGATTACAGTTTACTGTTGAAATTAGTTGCTATAGGAGGCAAGATCTAAGTTCATCTCTTCATTTCATGAACCTCTAATGAATAGATTTGTCACCTAAGAAAGAACCTTTTAATTCATTGTTTGCTTGTGAAGTTTTGTTATCAATTTTCTCTTCTAAGTTTGGAGTTGTATTGTTGAAGTGTGCCCGGATTTGATTGCTAGTTGTTGTTAAGAGTAGCAGCTACAGATAAATAATTCAAAGTCCATATTTCCACTTCATGAGCTTGAAAATGGGCAAGGCATTATCTGAAAAAAATATTTTGAGTGCATGATTGCAAGTTTTTCTTTCTAATTTATGAATTGTGTGAAGAGTGTTATCTTTGAAGTGTGAAAATAGAGTATTAGTTTTTATATGGTTTTCTTGATTGAACTATGCTCATAAGACATAGGACCCAATCTGTTATCAGCACATATAGTGCATCAACTCTACCGATTACAAATCCCGGTTGATAATTTATGTTTGGTAATATATTATGCAAATAATTGCACCAACAACATACAAATAAAATGAAAAAAAAAAAAGGATTCATCGTGAAGATTGAAGGAGGACAGAGCACATACAGTAGATGAAGGAAGATAGAGTGCATACAATAGATGAAGGAGAAAAGAGTGCGTACATTAGATGAAGTCCTAAAGACTTGAGTGTGAGCTAATGCCAGGTTCTTGAATTCTGAAGAAAGTTCCCGATCTTCATTCTAAGGGCTCAGATCTTCCATAGAAACTCTTGGATGGTTACATAGTTGTCTTGATGGATACTCTTGCATATTGTCTGCTGAATGATTGAAGCATTATTGGTAATGGCTGTTGTGATTTGGTTTGTGTTGGTTGATGGAGTGAGAAACACTCTTATGTTTCAATACTAATATGATTGCCATAGTATATTGGTTACTTATGTCTGAGTAACATTCATATTGTATGGTTGAGGAGCATGAGTAAGTTGTTGGAGAGCATAGATGTGTTGAGATTGGTTATGGTTCATATTGGACAGTGAAAGACACAAGTGAATGTGACCGAGGGCTACAGAAGATCTGAGTTTTTCCATGAAGAGAAAACCCTAGTTGTTCAGAGGTCACATGCAGGATGTAGTACAGACAAGTTGTGTACATACGCGACTTGTACTACTAGTAGGGCACGCACATACATGTGCTGCACTACTGGTAGGGTGCGTACATACACATGCTGCACTACTGACAGGTCACGTACCTATTGACAGATTGGTATCTGTTGAGGATTGATCCCTCTTCTTAGTTGGTGTTGAGTTATGTAAGTTGAGTATTGCATTGTAGATTTGGTTCTCTTATGGAGTTGTAACTCTATTCAGTTGTTGTTGATAACCCAAGGATTGTAGTCCATAATAAAAATAAAATTGTACATACATCTTGTGTTATTTGTGTTCCTTGTGGTGATGAATTATTGATGATATATGTTGCTGGTATATGTTGTTGATGTATGTTCACATTTAACTAGTTGTAATGATATATACAACCTGAGTGGGACTAATGGTTAAGAACATCTGTTTCTTCCTAAGAGGTCACAAGTTCAAATCCAGATGGGGGTAGGGTATGTATACCTCTGTAGACTTTACCAGTCCTATCACTAGGTGGAGGAGGGTCCCTTGTCCCACAAACAAGGGGGTCTCATACACAAATTTGGTGTTTGGCTTGGCCGTGACCTTAAAAAAGGATTATTATTATTATTGTTAAATGAAAGTAATAGGTAATGAGTAAATGGTGATTTCTAACTAAGGATTTTTGTGAAGGGAAGTTTGAGAAAGATCCCCACACTCATTCACCCCCCCTCTAAGTGTGGTCGGTGTGTCCAACAATTGGTATCAGAGCAGGCCTTGACTATAAGTCTTAACAATATTGGAGGAGATCCATGGACACACAAATGGATGATGAAGTTCCAATCCTTGATGAGGAAATTTTTTCTAGATGGAGAATAAAAATGAAAGTGCACTTGAAGGAAATAAGAGTGAGTATTTGAAAGGAAAGTATTGGTGGATTAGTTCCTTTCGAGAACAAGACACAGTTTGTAGCTCAAAGGAAAGAAAAGAATAATGGTGCATTGGCTCTCAAGACTATTCTTAGTGGACTCTCAAGTCCTATCAAAGAGAGCATGGGACAATGCACTACCACCAAGGATCTATTGCTAAAGCTAGAGGAGACATACCAAAGCAAGGAGGAAGATCTTGAAGAAAACTCCATCAAGAACAATGAAGGTAAAGAATCTCCAAAATCCTCTATTTGCAATGATTCTAAATGTGATGGTGTTGGAAAAAAGAAAGACCTTGAAGAAAATTCCATCAATATCAATGAAGGTAAAGAATCTCCAAAAACCCTCAATTGCAATATTTCAAAATGTGATGATGTTGAATATTTATCTACAAGTGAAGAAGAAAACCTAGATATAGTATGTGTAGAGTTAGATAATGGTTATCCCATTAAAAAGGTAGAAGAAGAACTATTAGAGCTTAAAAGGAAAGTTGAATGGGGTCTATATGAATACAAATACGACCATTTCTACATAGAATATAGCTATCTTTCTGATAACACTAAAAGGTTTCTTAGAAAGAATCAAAGGCATATCTCGAAGTTAAAGGAAATGCTAAAGGAAAAAGAAGAAAGTAAAAAGACTCTATTAGAAGAAAAAGAAGAAGAGATCAAAATACTAAAGAATGAAATAGATGAAAATAAGGAGGTAGATGATGAGATTAGCAAAAGTCTTGAAGTTAATATCCATCTCAAGACCCAAATTGAAGAATTCAAAAGAATAGAGGAACTATTAAAGAATCAAGTAATTGAAAAGGAAGAGTCATGTCATAAGTTGGAAGCTAAAGTTGTTGATCTTAGAAAGGAAGTAGAGAAGTCAAACAAATTCTTGAATAGCTCAACAATATTGAATGAGATCTTGGATAGTCAAAGATCACCAAATGATAAATCAGGTCTTGGATACAAGAAATAAGCTACACATGTTGAAGCAAGAACCTCAAAGAAGCATGAGGTAAGTCCCTCACTCTCAAAGAATGGAAATAATTTTGCAAGTAATCCATATACACAAGGGAAGGAAAGTACAAAGCAAGGAGGACATCAAGAAGCCATATTTACATCTCAAAGAAAATTTAAGACACCTTCAAGATGGACATCAAAGAAAAGGTATGAAAATGTTTTTCATGGTCACTGTTACTCATGTAATGAATATGGTCACAAATCTTTGGAGTGCAGATTGTATGAAAGGAGAGATAATGAAAGATTTCATAACAACTTAAGATGTTGGAGATGTAATCAAGTAGGACACATTGTTGCTCACTGTCACATCATGATATGCTACAACTGTAGTGGATTTGGTCACAAATCTCAGGATTTTTGGAACACAAGAAGAAATTCCATGATGAGGACTTCATATAGCATGAATAGAAGAAGGCATGAAGTTAGGAAGGAAGACATTTTTGAAAATATGGAATCTTAGAGATCAAGTCATAAGAAGAAGGGACACCTTCAGAAGTGGGTAAAGAAGACTGAACAACCAGAGAAGAATGGAAGCCTTAAGGGAAGCTCAAGTTTGTCATCTTTAGAAGTATACGTGGGTTACAATGGTAACATTCGCGTACATACGCGACCTGACCTATGGATAGGTCACGTGCATACGTGAGTTGTCTGTGTAGTAGACCATGTATCTGTGGTAAAGCCTTGAAAAAGAAAGGCTATGCACATGAGTTGCAACATGGTATAATGGTATAACTTATTTTTGCAGGGTATGACATGGTTTGTTGCAGGGTCTGACATTGTTTGTTGTAGGTTTTCATGATTACATGTTGGCATACATAATTGATGTATGTATGGTGGTGAAATATGGTAGAGTATTGAAAGACTATCTTGGATGCATGGTACTAACCCCAGATTTTGGATTGAGACATTTTTCTGTTGAAGAACAATGATCATTGTGACGATGAAGTTATGGCACCATGTTATGAGATTTATCATGATGATACTAGCTAAATATGTCATTGATATATTGAGGCACACTTCTAGTACATGTATTATTGGATGCTTAGTATTTTTTGTAGTGAATGGAGGTTGATGTTGATCTGTTGGGGTACATGGCTATTACATATTTGAGTTTTATTGATATATCTTATGATGTATTATTGGAAGCATATTGTTGGATATATTGGTGCATTCATTTGACATATGGATGAGCTACATATTGGGACATGTATTTGATGAGTTTAGGAAGTGCTCATTTTGTACACCATTGATGAGTCATAGCTTGATCTATAGTTGAGGCATGTTTGGTACACTTTTGGTACATTGTTAGAAGCACCTACTAGCAGTATGATTGGCACATATTTTATGGTGGATATGGAATACATGTATGAGGACACATCTTGATTGTGGTTCATTTTTTGTGGTATTGGTGCATGGTTGATGCACTTGCTTGGTACAGGTTTTGATACATGATTAGTGCAATGATTATGCACTCATAAATGGAATATGTATGTGGATGATAGTACTTGGATAAATTACACCATTGGTATTACTTGTTTATCATATACATTGGTACATGATATATGGGGTGATATGGTTGAGACACTTCATTGATTGAGATGATGGTTGCGGCACTTGACTCATGGTAGAAACATATGACACTTGTTTGTGGCACATGGTTGGAACGTTGGTAGAGGCATATGGTTGATACACTCCATTGATGATATCTTATAGCGTATTATCTATTATTGATGTACATGGTTGAAGTACATAGGTGTTTTTCATGGTTGGCACATTGTATGGTGTTGGTGTACATGGTTTATGTACATGGGTGTTGTGCATGATTGACACACAATTTGGTACATGATATACTTGGTTGATGTTTTTTTCTTGACATATCTTTTGATTCATGATGTATGGTATGTCATGATTTTGATGCATGGACAGGTCCAAGGATCGTCATAGAAAGAGTGGCTGATCTATGTTTCGGTAGAGCAGTAGCATTTGCACCAGAACCATATTTCAGTGGTAGCATATTGTTCATATTGCAGAAATGATAGGGAGAGACATACCCATAGGGGGAGTCATTCTACTTCCCATGATTCCAAGAGGAGATATTTATCATATGCAAAGATAAATACTTGGAAAAATATCCATATACTTGAGAAAGAGCCATATACTTGAGAAAGAGATAAAATCATGGTTCTAGGGGGAGTGTTGATCACAGAGATACAGGCATGGTTCCAAGGGAAGCATGAGATATATGTTTTCATCATTACATCAGAGTGATATCCCTTGTTCAAAAAGGGAGAGATTATTCAGAGGATGATCAAGGCATCCAGGCTGGGGGAGCAACCCCAAGGAGAGTTTAGACAGGGGGAGAAACCCCAAGAGATAAATACCCTTTTCCATTGATGTCAAAGGGGGAGACATAGTCACATTGATATGATTGAGATGACTATTGATGTAGAGAAGTACCTTGTCTACATGTTTCCATCAATAATGGGTGTTGACATCAATGTTGGTATTTCCATCAATGCCAAAGGGGGATATTATTGGATCATGTTTTCATTGATGTCAAATTATTGATGTCAAAGGGTTGATATCAAAGTATTGAGTGATTGATTTATTGATGATTGATGTCAAAGGTTTGAGGATTGATGTCAAAGGAACAATGTATTTTCATAGCATACTGATGTAATATGTATTATCCTTGATGTGAATGAAATGATCTCAAGTGGAATTATAGTCATATGATTTCATGCATAGATGAAGATGGATCAATGAGTTGTCATTGATATATGATGCATAAATAAATATGGATGAATGAGTTTTCATTGATATATGATGCCTCGATGTGGTTTCATTGATTTATGATGCATAGTTGGATTGATGTAAAAATGACTCATTATTTTCTTGATAAGGAGTACAAATGTATGAACTCCAAATTGGTCCCTTTATGGTGAAATCCCTCATGAAAGATGCTTTGTGGATGAGTAATCCTAGAAGTATGGTTAGGAAACCCATGATTAATTGTGGAATAATGAGATGAAGATCAACAAATTTGTTAGTGAAACTATCCTAGATGGATATTTCTTGTCATGCCATTTCCGATGGTATGTGGAATGTCACATAACTCCTCACGGTTTGAAATTTATGGCCTTACGAAGTTGGAGGACCCTCATATGTTGCCTTGAAGCCCCAAAAGGTAAAAAAAGTCAAAGTGCTTGCAAAGAAGGAGTAGTATTTAAATAATAAAGTGAAGTGACAAAATCAAAGAGGATTATTTAAATAAAAAAGTGAAGTGACAAAGTCAAGGAAGATTATTTAAATAATAAAGTAAATAGAGAACTTTCTAATTATGGAAAGTGGTTAACCCTAAAAAGACGAAAATGGGTTAAGTAGTCAAGTGGCTATTGGATACATGGAAAAGAGGCAAATTGGGCAAAGTTGGAAAAAGTGAAAATATGGACAAAGTGGCTATGTGTAAAAAGTGACCTAGAAGATGCTTCTAAGGAAGCTACTTGGAGAGTATAAATAAGAGGCAAGGGTCTCTAGTGAAAAAATATATCTCTTGAGCATATCTTGAAGATCTATTCTGAGAGAGAGATTTATTCGAGGATCTCATGGACGAATCAAATTTTCTATAAGTCTGATATCTTGATGAAGAAAGTTTTAGAAGTTCAAGAACCCTAGTTTCTGAATGAGTACACGAGTAGCAGTCGGCTAGAGAGCATACATACATGAGCTGCAGTGAGCCAAAGCACCTACACATGTGGGATGAACGAGGACAGAGCACGTACAGTAGATGAAGTCCTAAATAATTGAGTGTAAGATGATGTCAAGTTCTTGAAGTCTAAATCAAGTTGCATATTTGCATTCTAAGGGCTCAAATCTTCCATAGAAACTCTAGTATGGTTACATAGTTGTCTTGATGGATACTCTTGCATATTGTATGGTGAATTCTTGAAGAATTCTTGGTATGGTTGTTGTGATTTGGTTTGTGTTGGTTGATGGAGTGAGAAACACTCTTATGTTTCAGTATTGATATGATTACTTATGTTTGAGTAGCATTCATATTGTATGGTTGAGGAGCATGAGTAAGTTGTTGGAGAGCATAGATGTGTTGAGATTGGTTATGGTTCAGATTGGAGAGTGAAATACACAAGTGAATGTGACTGAGGGGTGCAGAAGATCTGAGTTTTTTCATGAAGAGAAAACCCTAGTTGTTCAAAAGTCACTTGCAGACTGTAGTACAAACATGTCGCGTACATACATGAGTTGTACTACTGGTAGGGTGCATACATACACATGTTTCACTATTGACAAGTCGCGTACCTGTTTATAGATTGGTATGTGTTGAGGATTGATCCCTCTTCTTAGTTGGCATTGATTTCTGTAAGTTGAGTCTTGCATTGTAGAGTTGGTTCTCTTGTGGAGTTGTAACTCTATTCAATTGTTGTTGATAACCCAAGGATTGTAGTTCGTAATAAAAAGAAAATTGTACATACATCTTCTATTCTTTGTATTCCTTGTGGTGATGACTTATTGATGATATATGTTGTTGGTATATGTTGCTAATGTATGTTCACATTTAACTGGTTATAAATGATAGCAATAGTTAATGACTAAATGGTGATTGCTAACTAAGGAGTTTTGTGAAGGGAAGTTTGAGAAAGATCCCCACACTCATTCAGCCCCCCTCTAAGTGTGGTCAGTGTGTCCAACAACATCTTTATTCTTATTTTAAAATATGAAAGTCAAAACATTACAGGTATAGCTCATCAAAAAATTGCAAAATTTAACATCGTCTTCAAGGGAATCTTAAAACTAATAAGCAATATCATATATCCCAAATTCATCATTCTCAAAAGACATATTATCATATTCTTCGATGTCATTTTTTTCTTCCATTGTGTCATTTTGTTCTTCCATTGACTCTTTGATATCTGCAAGTTCTCCAAAGTGATCCTTTATAATCATCCATCCTAATGGTACATGAGGTTACTTTGACAATTTTTACACCTTTTATTCACTGAAATATCCTTTCCTCAAGAAAACTTCTTGTATTTCATTGGAAGAGATGGAATAACATTAATTCTTTGTTGAATAAAACTGCACTGCATTGGGTCACTTTCAATGGCTATTCAAATCCTTCCTTTCTATATGAAACACGATAATGTTGTACATAATCACCAAATACACAATAAATAATGAAGTTAGATAGTGTAAAAAGACATAAATTAAAAATAATATAATATTGAAGTGTGATTTCATAAATATTAAATCATGATTCTTACATGAACCTAAGAACAAACTCAAAACCCAATCTCCTTCATTTGAAAATGTATTTATAAGATAATTAATTAATTCTTTTGGTTTTTGATAAATGTTAACCATATCTCCTTTCAAATATTTTTCCTCATACGTTAGCTTTCTAACTACATCATTGTATACCAATATACTACTAGAAGTCTCTCCATCATTTGCATTGAAAAGAATATAATTATAAGAATCATATTTTGTTCAGGTTGCAAGATATGTACTCTCAAAATCATGTTTAAATGATTCTCTATTGGAGCTATGAATAAGGCTTGTGCCTATAACATAAATAAGTGCAAATTCAATTAACTTGTGAATTAATAAAATTGTTTTCTAATTTTAATTGCTAAACATACACTTTCAATATCTTACCAAATAAATTGCATCCTTGTCTTTGCTTTCCCCTTGAAGCTTGATTGTACTAATCCTTGTTTTGTGTATGAATGAAATACTAGAAATCTCCAAAATGGTGATGTTGTAACTTCCGTAAATCCCATAAATAGTTTATTGAAAACTTGGTAAGTATAAAGCTAAGTATCATATCCAATGTTTTGGATATTATAACTATGAGGGATATCCACAATAACTATGGAGTATTCTTTTTTAGGAACAATATTTTCAAGTTGTTCACAATAACCTAATATCACTTTATATTGAACAATGTCGATCCCATTCCAAATGTAGTGATCAAGGGTGTCATCAAGTTGAACATTTTGAACACGTCTCCTTCTTTCTCTTTCAAACTTGTATTTTTGAATAAATTTTTTGAAAGTTTCAGGTATTCCAGGTGCATTCTTCTTTGGAATATTTAATGAAACAAACAAACATATAGTTATATATATATAACAATTAAAATATAAATAAATTAACTTACAAACAAATAATATGAATGCAATAAATCAACATACCTTTTTGAATGCAACAAACAAATGTTTCAATACTGTTGAAGAGCTTGAATATGGATAGTTGAGTTTAACATCATCCCAACTTTCTGCATTCAACATATTGACCATTTCCTCTTGTATTCTCATATACACCTTGTGACTAAATAAAACAATAATAATGTTATAATGATATATATAAAAAAATAAATAGAACATTGAAATGTTAAACTGTAAAAATTATTTTTCTTGTCTTAACATAAATAAAAATAACTCAACAAACTTACATTTTAAATTCATCACACATTTCTTCCATTGACAATTCTCCCGACTTAACATGTGATAATATATTTATGATAAATTTATCATCCTTCAATCCTTGTTATGAAAGTCCTAAACGAGAAGACTTTTAAGGAAGTGATGATAAAGAGGAGGAATATGATGGAGATAAATCTATTCAGTAGTTTAATAGTAATGACAATAATCAAAATGTAGGTCAAAGTGGAGACAATGATCAACATTTAAATGATTGGGATGAAAATTTTCCTTCAAGTGAGGAGTTTCAAGGTACCAATGAAGATTTCCAAGGCACCAATGAATATGATGGAGAATTTCCCCCAAGTGGAAATTTTAAAAGCAATGAAGATGATTATGGAAATGGTGGAAACTCTTTCACGAGTGGGGAATTTAAAGACAAAAATGTTGGTGATGATGAATTTCCTCCATGTGAGGATTTTGAAGGTACTGATGAATATTTTCCTCCAAGTGAGTATTTCCAAGGCACGAACGAGGATGATGAATAATTCCCCCCAAGTGGGGATTTTAAAAGTAATGATGATGATTATGGAAATGCTAGGCAATATTTCCGAAATGAGGAATTTAAAGGAAGAAATGTTGATGATGATGATTTTCCTCCAAGTTAGTATTTTCAAGGTACCGATGAGGATAATGAATATTTTCCTCCAAGAGAGGATTTTTAAGTCAGTAATGAGGATGATGAATAATATCTCTAAAGTGGGGATATTCAAAGTAGTGAAAATGATTACGCCATTGGTGGATACTCTTTCCTGAGTGATAAATAAAAGGAAACAATGTTGATGATCTTGATTTTCCTCAAAGTGAGGATTTTCAAGATACTGATGAATATTTTCAAGTCACTAAGCAGGATGGTGAAAATTTTAACTAAAGTAGGGATTTTGAAATCAATAGGGATGATTATGTCAATGGTGGACACAATGTTGATGATTATTTTCCTCCAAATGAGAATTTTCAAGGTACCGATGGTGATGATGGAAAATTTTCTCCAAGTGAGAATCTTAATGGCATTGAGAGTCTTATGGGTAACAATGATTTTCCTTTAAGTGAATATTTTCATGGAAGATCCAATGACATTAATGAGGATGGTAATTGTGTTTCTAGTGATTTTTATATTTCTCTCAAGAACGAGATTATCAATGAAGATGATGGACCTAGGAATGAAGATGATGTTCTCAATAATTCAACTGCAACAAATCAAGGTGATCGACATTATCTAGTTTAGTCTCTTGACAATGTTTTGCTTGATATTCCTTCTGGTGATAAGGAAAATACTTCTAGTGAGGATTATGAAATATTTAAGAAATGGAAAGAAACATTGTGTCTAGGACCAGGACTAGGCCTTTTTATATCAATCCAAATCATTCTAGTTATACAAGGTCTATGAAATAATTTCTCACTAAATCAATTTCCATAAATGAATTGATTTCAAGTGAATGTTGTCAAAATAATTGTTTGAAAAACATGGACTACATGTATGCCTTGAGTAAAAGGAAGACATATTTTCCAATGAGTAAGAGCATGAAAAACTCATATTTTATGGGGTGCATGATATCCACCAATACATGATATGATTATCGCATTGGGAATATTTTACTTTGCAGAAAGGATTTCAAAAAATTAACTCAATTGGTAATATTCCTCTATCTAGAATCCAAAAAAGGTTGGAAAAAGATCCTTCATTTTATTCAAAGGTACATCATGAATGAGAGAGTAGGTCACTCGCAAACACTACATTGTAATGGATGTGTTATTTATTTTCCAAACACGGAGAGTGTATGCTAGATAGATACACAATACATATTCCGAATAATTTCTCAAGGAGGGAAATCTACAACTTGTACAAAGGATATGTTGAAGGTGTCGAAGGAAATCGTAATTTTATTACATATGCATATTTTACAAGAATATGGAAGAAACAATTCAACAATGTCTGTATTCCTAAGAAGTCAAGGATGGGGATTTGCAGTATATGTGCTACTCTTAAATCAATAAGAGATAAATTTGAAGGGGAAGAAAGAGGCATGTATTTATTGTTATTTTTTTTAAATTGAATAGTTATCAACTATGAAAATGTATGATCAATATTTTCTTTTTATGTGATGTGCAAATTCCGTAGTCAATGCACTTAAAGAACATCAGAATCAACAATCAAGTGAAATTAAAAAACCGTACAAACATCAGAAGAAGTGTTATGATGCTCCAAACAAATATTTAGGTATGATAATTGATGGCATGGACCAGAAGAAAACTCTTCTATCACATATTTTCTATACACCCAAAAATTTACAGGAAGATAATTCCAATCAATTTCACTTGGTTGGTTGTATGGTTTTCAATGGAAAAATGTGTCCAATGGTTTACTTCATAGCTCCAAATATTCATAATGTTGAAAATATGAAGATCACCATAATTCATCATGTGCTCACTCACTGGTATGGAAATTTTCCTCAAGTTTTCTATCTACAGTTTGACAACACTAGTCATGAAAACAAAAATCAAATTGTTTTTGGATATCTAAGCATGCTTGTTGAAATGGGAATATTTCAAAAGGTGAAAATTGGATTTATTCTTGTTGGAAACACTCTTAAATGTTCAATCATTTTTCAGTAACATTGAAGAGGAAAAATGTTGGAAGCCTACCATCATCGATTGAATGTATTAAGAAAGCATACATTCTAGAGCCTTTTTTTCCATATATTAGAAGAAACTTTTGACATGCAAAGATTTATTCAAGGATCGCATCGTGAAAAAAAATGTATTGAGCAACTTAATGACATTATCTTCCAACATCAATTTTGTTTCAAAAAAATTGATGGGAAAACATGTATATGGGGAAAGAAGTATTCAACTACTACATAATGGGGGCCTTTCTTCAGGTTTAGCATTTTTGAAGTTCATTCCAGATCGTCCAATATTTTCATCAAAGTTATTATTTTTACAATCAGTTCCTCAAATCCATAATGCACAGAGGCGTAAAAAAGATCTAGATTATTCTGAATGAATGGAAGAAAGAAAAAATTCCATTAAGGATACATATGAGTACTTTGATGTTGTTGATTTTATTTTGTGGGAGTATTTTTTCAATAGTCAAACTGACACAATTTCAACCTCAAAAAATGAAGATACAATGTTGAAGACTCCATTTCATTGGACACAAAATATGCCAAATGAATCCGAAGAAACAAACATTGTTGAAGTTCAACAAGAATCTCAAGGTGCTATTGAGTTTACACAAGTAGAGAAAAGAGAAATGTATATTGGTTCGCGAAGGTCACATGCACAAAGTGAAGCCATGGAAAACCTTTATAGGTGTTCAATACAAGATATTAAGGAGGGTAGCATGATTGCAGTTTTAGCGACTGGAGATCCACATGGTTATCCATTCTAGTTTTGAAAGGTTATAAAGATTGAGAAATAAAATGATGATGTTATTGCAATTTAAGTGCATTGCTATGCAACAAGTACGCATCCATTCAATGTTGTGTACACGCCAAATATGGTGGTTGAGAAACATGTTAATAGAAAGAGAAAAAGAAAGGGACAAAATAAATCTCGTCATCGCACTGACCTCTTAAAATTAAATGATGTTGACATACTTGTTTATGAATTCAATTTGAAAAAGAGAGGAACTTTTCACTCCAAGAAAACAAAGATTATCAAGGGGTTGTTGCCACAAGAAATAAATGCAAGATGTGAGTATGTTGAATCTAGTCGTAGATATAAAAGGAATTTGACATCTGAAATGTTGGGCATGCATGTAGACTTAGATGGTGCATTGATCGACAATAGAGAAGAGTATGGATCATCTACATCTTCAACCAATCATTCGTATAAAGAAAATGTAGATTCTGATGGTATTTCATAAACCATGATTCAATATGAATAAGTGTATGAAACATTTTATGTATTTTTTTTTATAAGAAAATTATTTGTAAAGTGGGGCAATAAGAAAGTTAGTGAAGGAGGGGAATCGGCATGTGGACCAACTTCAAATTGCCACATGGATCTTTGGTTACCACTTATGTGTTTTTTAAAAAGGGCATAATTTTCACATTTGAAGTCAGTTTTCAGTGTTTCTTTTTTTTTTTTTTATCTTGGTGGACACTTTTGGCCACCCACATGTTCCATTAATTTAGAATGGTTCCACATCTTGGTAGTTTTTCTATAGTTTTTTTAGTCCCAAATTTCTAGGGCCATTTTGAGGCCCTAAACGACTTTTTTTGGCGCGACAATGCCTCACATGTAGCTAAATACATATGCTAGGAAGTTCATAATTTCTACTTCTCGTCTAGACCTTTCTGACAGAATACTAACAAAATCAAATGAATATTGTATGCAAAATTTATTCCCCCAGGAAGTTGACGTATCAACTAGCCACATCGGGGCCCACAAAAATTTTGGTGTTTCATCTTTCAAGGTTATGGTTTTGGATGTTTAGGGTTTTATCATTGAGTATTTATGTTAAAATATATTTTCTACTTCTTTGTAATCGACTTCTTGTGAATGAGAATAGCTAACACATCTCTCTCTTCAGGGATAATCTACCACCATTCTAGCTAGCTAGTGTGATTTTCGTTTTAGAATGTGTGTATTCTAGACAATCATTAATAGAGTTTGAGTTTAACTATATTATTATGTTTATTTAAATATCTATGTGTGTCTCCTTTTTATATCTCTATCTTCATGTCATTCTCAATATAATTCATATTAGTGGGTGTGTATATGGATCCAACTAAGATCCAAGTCATCCGTGATTGACCAGCCTCAATGTCACCAACCGAGCTCCAGGTTTTCTTGGGCCTCACCAACTTCTACCACATGTTTGTGTTGGGGTTCTTTCATATCGCTTGGGCCTTAATCCAACTGAACAAGGGTAGAGCCAAGGCCAAGGTTGTTTTAGTTGTGTCACAACATAAATCATTCAATGATTTTAAATTCCACCTCTGCTTAGATCCAATCCTTACTCTTCCATACCTACAATAACCATTTGATATTGAGATAGATGCTTCAAATTATGCTATAAGTGGAATCTTCACTCATAATAGGCATCTTCTGACCTACTATAGTGAAACACTATTTGATTTTGTTTGCAAATACACCACCTATGACAAAGATATGTACTCCATTGTGAAAGCATGTCGATATTCTAAGAATTACATTCTGGGAAAGAAAAAAATCATCCACACTAATCAAAAACCTCTACAATTCATATAGACACAAGGAAAGTTATAGAATGTACTCCATCACAAGTGGTCTAAGTACCTTCAACAATTCCACTTGAAGATAAAGTAAAATAAGTGTAGCACCAACCATGTTCCTGTAACATCCCGCTCTGGCGCACTGAGAAAACTTATTCTTTGAGGACACTTTCTCGCAAGAGATCTAGACTATTATGATATTAAATCTCTTGTCCTTGATTATGATGCGTTATTATTGATGACATGATGTTTACTGCATTGACATAGATAGGTGCTATTGACTCAGTTTTATTAAGTGTGCAGGGTTTTTGGACCTGGAGGATGTAGAGGCATCGATGGAACCCCTTGGACTCCGGATTGAGTCAGGGAGTGTGCTATTTGGGTTGATTTATTTACTGTGATATTACATTGATTTGATGATATGATGTGGACTTGTTCTGACACGATTTTTGATGATGTAGGATGATGATAGATTGCTGACCAGACTCACATATGGAGTAAAGGGGCCACACGCGATTTCCAGAGAGGTTGAGGGAGAGGTGTGGACAACAGCCCTACCACAGCCTACTGGCACTCCCGCCGTGGCTCAAACTATAGGTTAACGATTACCTAGTTCGAGAGGATCCACGATGCCGTGAGGGAAGACTGCGATAGTTGCTCACGATGATTCTAAGGGGCACGCAATAAGGTAGGGGCCTTATTCCTTAGAAGCCCTTAGTCTCCCACAAGTTCACCTGGCGAAGTGTTGACTCCAGGGGTTATTGATGTCTACCAATCAGTCAAGTTGGCCAGTGGCACCCTTGGAGCACATGGTGCATCCTGAAGGGCACGTTGCGCAGAAGAAACAAACGAGGCGAGTGGCACCCTTGGAGCACATGGTGCATCCTGAAGGGCATGTCGTGCAGAAGAAA
>JASDQU010222139.1:757-13341 GCA_032191745.1 Picea mariana
TTTGTGGTATTTTTGTATGCAAGTATTTGGTTCTTAACAAGTGGTATCAAAGAACTTTCCTTGGCAGACATTGTGAGCAAATATTTTTTATCTTTGCAGATTTTGTTTCAGAGAGGAAAGAAGAGGGCCGCGACATTCCAGAAATTGTTGGTATATTTGTGTGAAAAAATTGTAGAAAAATGTTGTAGATATGAGTTCCTCTCAGAAAAAAACCCAAGTTGAAAAACAAAATTGTCTGAAACGGAGTCCGGGAAGTCAAGATATTGAAGTTTTAAAATCTGCAATTTTCATGGTTTTTTCCGCAGACAGCGGTGCGTTTATTTATTTATTTATTTATGTAATAGATGGAGCCATAATTTGCCCAAAAAAATTACATATCTGAGTTCCTCTCACAATTTTACCCAATTTAAAAAAAGAAATCATTCGAAACGGAGTCCGGGAAATGAAGTTATGGGCATTTTAAATTAAACAGTTTTTTAGTGTTTTTCCAGAAAAAGCCGCGATTTTCTGCCGTAACTTATTGTTCTATTTTTTGGGTTTTTTCATGACGGCTGTGGGAATGAAGAGTTCATAGGGTGCTCAAATGGCTATTTCCTCTCAAACCCTCAAAGAAATTATACAAATTATTGAAGCATTCAAATCCCAATTGTTTGACACATTGGATGACTTTGCAGATGCCGTCAATGATAGTTTTCGTAGTATTCAAGATTCATTGGATAACATGCAAGAGATATTTCTTATGGTGGGCATCAGAGATGAATATAATCAAGAAATATATGCTTGGTATGATTTTGAGACTGATTGTGATGATTTGTATATGGATAGTTGTCATTTCTGGGATGACAACCACTTTCATATTTTATTTGATGACTCTAATCCACCCTTTGTAGAGAGCATCAATGTGACAAATCGAGAACCAATGATTATTACTAGTGTCCATCCAACATATTATAAAGTGGTATTATTCCTTCCAGATTCTACTATGACCCTTTTCCACTCTGTGGATGGATCTTCTTATTTGGATCCACATGACAAGTGTCAGTATTGGGAGCATCATTTTCAGTTGGTTATTGGGTGCCGATATCTTCCATGTGGGGTTCACATGAGCAATTGGACATGGGACCCTGGTTTACAATGGTAGTTGGAATAATTCAGCATGTTGGCTACCATTTCTCAATGGGACCCTGGTTCTCTAGTCTACTTCAACACTATGGTCCACACTTATCCATGGGACCCTGGTATATGGTTGTACATCAAGCATTAAGGACAACGCTTCCATAAGAGGGATGGAATGTAAGGTAGCTAGAGAGGTAGTGGTGGGGCCCATAGGGCCCATAGTGATAATAGTAGAGGCCATTCAATGTAAGGTGTACTAGGTCCACTATATTATTAAATAAGGCCCACTATGGTAGTTAGATATAATAAATGGGTAGTTAGATATAATAAATGTAAGAGGACTTCTTAGAAGGTTCTACTTTTAGAAGATTCCTCCTCTAGAATGTTATTAGGTGATGGTAGCTCTATATAAAGAGGTTCAAGCAATGTAATGGGACATGAAGAGAATTATTGTATTGTGAGTTGAAGCTCATTAGGAGGAAGCCCCCTCGAAGAGACAAGTGAACAGGAGAGGATCCCTTCCATAATATGATCTATTGTATGGTGTTTCCCTACCTCAAGGGTTTCTATAATAAAGTTGTGGTTTTCTATATTGTTCTTGTATATCTGTTGTGTATTTAGTATTTGTGGTGATTATATTTGCATAGCTATTCAGGTTCTTAACAGACTCTAGATTCATTTCTATACGTACACATTCTCTCCTCTTTGTTTCTTTCTTATTTTAAAAACTCCATTTTTATATTTTCTTACACATATGTGCCTTAAATAAAATCATTAGGATTACTTTATTTTACTTAATTCTTGTATTTATTTACCTCATTCCCCTTTTGATTTAGTTATTAATTTCAGTTTAGCCTCCTTACAAAACTTAGACTTAGGCTTAATTAAATTTTATTTGAAAAGGCTTAGAATATATAAGGATTTATAATTAATAATTTACTCATTAATTAAAAATTTTAAATCCGACAATGTAAAATTAATTTATTGTTTTCTAGGCCACCTAGATTTGTTGACTCAAGTTTTTTTTTAAATCACATGATGTGCCCTTCAATATGCACTCCCTTGCATCCAAGGGTGCCACTCACCTTTTGACTAGTTTTGGTAGTTGTCCAACCCCTGGAGTCAACACTCCATTCAGGTGACCTTGTGAGAGAGTAAGGGCTTCTAAGGAATAAGGAACCTGCCTTATTTCACACCCCTTAGAAATCTTCGTGAGTGACTGTCTCAGTCCGTCCTCATGACATCATGGACCTCTCGAACTAGGTAATCGTTAACCTACAATTTGAGCCACGGTGAGAGTGCTAGTAGACTGTGACAAGGACTCTGCCACACCTCTCCCTCAATATCTGGTCTATGTGAATGGCCCCTTTACTCCTTATGTGAGTAAGATTAGCAAGCATTTATCATCCTGCATTCATCAATGAAACACTGTCACTGATCCATATAAAAAATCATACTATAATCAATCATATGTCACATATGCATAAATGAAATACTCAAATCAATACAATCAACTCCCTGACTCAATCTGGAGTCCAAGGAGGTCCATTGATGCCCTTGGCATCCACAATCTGTCAAGTATCCTGCACACTTAGGGAAACTCATCAATAACATCTGTCAATACGCATATAACACATAACATAAAATCATGATCCATCAACATCATCATAAGAATCTATAAGAGAAACAAATAACCATGTACTATAACTGTATCACTTGCATGAAAGTGTCCTCAAAGAATAAGTAAATAACATGTGCTCGCAAGAGTGGGATGTTACATTCTTTTCCAAAGCTTTTCCTCAGGTTCGAGACATGTCTTTGTGCATCTTGTGGATGTATGGGACCTGTCCTCTTGCAAATCACGTATGTATCTAGCCTATCTTATGCAACCCATGTATAACCTCAGAAAACTAGGGTTACTAGTCTTTTACAACTCTGAAACTTTTGCTACTTTAAACCTCTTCGTTGGCTCAGAAAAATGCCACCACAACCGTACCAAAAAGATCACTAGTTCACAAGATAGATAATCAATGATGGAGTGTGTGAGTGTACCTGTGAATGAATCCTCAAGGTATATTTATAATTTTTCTAAGTAACCTCTTTCCATATTTTATGGGTATCTTTTTACAACAAGTTTACCCTTTCACCAAGACTTGTAACCAACTAGGGGCTTGTTGACCACTCTTGGGGGATTCCAACTTTACAAGTCCATATCTCCCTAATCGTGAGGAACCAAATGGAATTCCACATATCATCAGAAACAACAGGACGTGCAATATCAATCTATGATAGTATTACCTACAATTTCACTATTCTTCATGTCCATGTTCCTTAATAAACTTTGGGTCCCATAATCACACCTCCGGGTCTACATATAGACTACATCAAATGTACCCAACTAACTCACCATCAATCGTGATAATACAAGTGTCAATCAAATATCCAACATCTCTGGACCTCTCTAAGGGTTGACATCTATCTCCAAGATCACTCTCCAAGGGTTCACATCAATGACAACCAACTGTCCAATAAATCATATTTGTTTCTTTAGTATTGGGGATTCGAATTTTCCTCTCTAACTTCTTAGGATCAATCTCAGATAGTTGTGAAAGTTTTTCTTACCTTTTATTGTTATAATACCTTTTTTTCCTTTTAATTAGGGATTTGTACGTATTGATATTATCGATTTTAAAGGATTCATTAGAAGCATCCCGACTGTATTTCCTAGAAATTTTGCATTCTTTATCATATGAAGGGCTGGTTGTTCTATTATTCTTTTTAGAGGACACCTCGAAAGAGAAATTGTTAGTAGAAGTGGAAAGAGTAGTTGTAAAATTATGATAGAGGTGTTCAATGTTGATCCCTATAAGTTAGGAGATGTAATTCACTATTTAAATCCTTTAAGAAAAGGTCGACTTTACTTTTATCAAAGAGCATTTGCCTTTGATTATTATAATTGTCTTCAATGGCAGTCCTGTGCATGGCAAAGTTTAGAGTTAAGGTTAAAGGTCCATGATCAGATTTGGGTTCATGGTCATTTAAAAGGTCAAAAGTTACTATTTGGTTGGAAACAGGGATATCAAATATCACATAATATACAACACTACTACCTATCCCATGAATACAAGTCATCTGGTTGGAGTTTTACCACTTCATTACCCCATTGAAAATTATTAGGTCTTGAGATATGAAAAGCATGACCAACTGAGTACCAAACAAATTCTCAATTATGTCTTCAGATCTTCTATTGTAGCTATTATCTAGAACAAGGTCCTCATATAGCCATAAATGATTATGGTTGGAATCATTGCTTGAAAGAGTATCTTGGTTAGTTGCAGTCCTAGCATTGAAGTATCCTAGTAGGAGGATATTACCTTCTTTTTTCAAAATATAAATATCTTGTTATAAATTGTTATAGGGACAATTGCTATCTAGATTGTTTTTCTTATAAAAATTAGAATTAATAGGTGCAAAATAATAAATTTCTATATACATATTCTTAGCATTGATGTATGAAATTTCTATCCAAATGTACTAATTGAGAGGGTCGATCTTATGAAGTTGAATGTGAGGAGAAATTCTCTTTCTAATATAACAAGATATGCCTCCTATCCCTCTATGGTAGGACTTTTTCTTTCATGTTGACCACAAGACAAATACTTCTATGTTAGGGACCTTAGACTCTTCATGCTCCCAAGTTTCAACTAGACAAATATTATCAATATTACTTAGGATCAAACTTATCATAGGCCCTATGTGCCATGGAAATCCATGACAGTTCTAAAAAAGGATCCCAAGTGTCCCAAATTCCTATTTATTATTATCCTTCTGGTCTCTATCCCTAACAATAACTTTTCAATTTCTAAATACTGCCCTTTTTCCTTTCTTTCTTGGCTTCTTTTACCTTTTGAACGAACTTCCTTAATTCAACTTGGTCTTTGGGAATGAGGTCTTCATTTATAAATATAACTAACCCTTTTAAGATCGAATATTTACTAATTATGCTACATTTATGGTCATTTATAAATCAACCTATCTTTATGATTAATTATTTTTCCTAGCCTCTTTACTTCTATGAGGTAAGTTGTTTCAATTTGTGATTTATGTTTTAATTCTTCTTTTACTATTGCTAGCGTATCCTCCTCTTGTTGTTATTTTATACCAAATATTATGTGGTTCAAGGATCTTTTTTTATGCTCATGGTCTAGTTCAATTAGCATATTCATTTCCTCTTTGATGGGTTTGATATCCAATTTATTTTCTAGATTACTGATGGTCAGTCAAATTGTTGGTTAGTTTTTCTTCTAGCTCTTTAATTTAATATCTCAAGTTGTGATTTTCTTCAACCTCTCCTTCTTGGTTTGATTATTTTTTTTCCCATTTCTTGAATCCTATAATACATTGCCTGCAATTGAATCTTGAACCCTAACAATATATCCTCTATCTAAGATTGAATCATATCTTCGAATAGTCTAATATTTTTATCAAGCATTGCCTCTAGCACTATTTGGAGTTTTACGTCTCTTTCTTCACTCCTTTTTTCTAATGATTCTAACTCTATTTAGAGTTTGGAATCTCTTTCTTCTCTCCTTTTTCTAATGATTCCATATATTCGTAAAGGATCTCTAGGGTGACTTTGGGGGGCCTCCCCCTAATAGGATGAGTTTCTGGAATAGGTGGTGGAGTGCTCATATTGAAAAGAAGAGAAAATAAGTAACAATTGTTTTTTTGGATTGAATTTAAAAATGGAAATGAATTTTGTTAATTGATCATAATGATAATAACTATTATCTCTAAAGTCAAATTTTACTTATTAAACTTTTAAAAATTAATTAAATAAATAAAAATAAAAATTAAATTTTATTCATATTTAAGTCTCTTTAATTTTCACATGTTACTAAAATGAAAATATATTTTAAATTAAACTTGAATCAAAGTAACAAGTGACTCACCTGATTTACAAACACATGCCCAAGTGCTCAATTGGTTGAAAAATCAAGAACCGATTTACGAACATGCACCCAAGTGCTCAGCGGGTGGAAGAAGCTAGAACTAAAAATTGTTCAAAACCAAAGAGATTATTCTTGTAATCGATAATTCAAAACTGTAGAGATTATTCTTGGCACCGAGAGTTCAAAAACCGTAGAGAAATATTATAGTTCACATCACCAAGAGTAACTGTGGAGAGTTCAAAACTACAAAGAATATCCCTGACACTGAGAGTTCAAACATGATAGAGAAGTATTATAGTTCGCATCACCAAGAGTAACCGCAAAGATTATTCCTGTAAAAAAAGGTCCAAAGCATAGGTTAAAAGGGGTAAAAGAGGGGAGGGGGTGATTCTCCACACTATACATTGTAAAGTGGGCAAGGGATCGCCCCATCCCCTCATTTACCCCTTTTAACCTATGCCTTTTTATATGAAAATGTGTTTTATGTTTTTTTAATTATATATTTAAAAACAATTAATATTTTTTTTTTATACTTTTATTTTTCAATTTTGTTTTTCGATTTTTTTTTTATAATGTCATTTCTTTTTCCATTGGTTTGATAACTTGCTTTAAATATTTTATTTTTAATATTTTAAAATTCATTTTAATTTGTTTCTATTATTTTTAATTCATTTTTAATCCATTTATTCCATTGTTTATTTACATATATATATATTTATTTTTTTCGAGTTTTTCTTTAAGATTTTAAGTTTTTATTGTTTTTGAAAGACTTATTTATTTATTTAAATAAATAAAAGGAGAGTGGTGGTGGAGTGAGGGTGAATGGGATGATTTTGATTGCAACAATAGTGATTTTTTAGGCCATCGCTTCAACAATATTGCAATTTTAACTCTGAAATAAAAATGACACTACTACTAACACATTTTTGTTTTTAATTTAGGGGTTGATTTTAAGATTTGATTACAATGGTAGCATTTGTTAAGGCCATAGTTTCAAACAAGTAGTAATTTTAACCCTCTAAAAAAAGGATATTGATCATAAAACTACTTTTCAATTTGAGGGTTGATTTTAAGATTTTGGTTGCAATAGTATTGGTTGTTAAGGCCATGGTTTTAAATAAATTATAATTTTAACTTCAGAAAAATAAAATGGTGCTACTGGCAGGACCACTTTTTGATTATGGGGTTGATTTTAATAATTTTTTTAGAACCATTACAATCCATGCTTGCAAATGTTTTTAATTTTATCTTCATGTTAATGTGGGAAAAAATGCCCCATGCCAACATGAGGGAGGATTGCCCGATGACATGCCCCAATCAAACGTGCTCTCATTTGGTATAACAATATCCATCAATATGTGGGTCTGGTTGCAGTTAACTAAATGGGTTATTCTCCAAAGAGATACTTGCTCATTTAATATAATCTAAAATCCTAAATGAAATCCTACTCTACTATGAAAATGCAATCCTATTCTAATAGTGGCAAAAGGGATGATTATACGCATAAAGTTTGAATATTAAAAACTAGAAGGAATTCATCACTCTCAAAATAAAATTTAATATCATATTTAACAACATATAAATGACATTAAATATGTCCCTCCGATCACATTCATAATTATTTTCTACAAAATAAATTGGAAGGAATGACAAATTGTTGTAGAAAACAATCAATCAATACTAGTGCACTATTGCACGAATAGACCATCAATCAACTCTTCCTTATATTCATATTTTAGAAGGATCTCCTCAGACGAAGATACAAGTAAAATAAAAAATATTTCAAATCCATCCTCAAGCTTGTTAAATAATTATACAAGAGCCCATTCTGGGTTATCCATCCCCCCCTCGTACTGAGGGTGAAATTGCATTTATAAAACATTTTCCTCACTGCCCCTTGGAACCATTCCTCTTATGGACTCTTCATCTCTTCTCCATGCCATACATTTATAATCGTTCTTCCTCTGGACTCTCCATTTTCTCAACAGCCATGTATTCATTGGGACTCCTCACCTCCTCATGTATCCTTGTCAAAGTGACAGTAATGAAAAAATATAAATTAATTTATATTTGAGTAAAATACGAGATATTGATAGTTGTATTAATTAAAATCATAGAATTTATTAATTCAATTAAAAAAACAAAACTATTTTATATAATTCCTTAAGTCTTGATCTTTCCAACGGGCTCTTGTTTACTCGATTTAGCCTTTAGAACTCAAGTTATGGGATGTGGAAAAATGCATGGCCAATATCCAAGGAAAATCATGTCTCCACTTTTATCAATCTTTTCAGACATGTTTTTTGTTGATATAGCAAAAATTATTCTTCTAACATGTTCTTCATTCCTTCATATTTCCAACGAGCCATCTCACACCCAATTTGGCCTTCTGAAACTTGAGATATGCCCCCCAGAAGTGAGCACTCAGTAACTGTCGATCTCATCTCAGGGTAAATCATGATTGTTGATATTATATGCTTAATGATTTATCCCACATACATTGTGGCAAGGGATTGAAAGGGGTTTATATTGGTTTTTCTTACCATTTTAGTTTGTAAGTGGAGTTAATAGATGGATGGAATGTTGATCCGACGTTAATTTTTTTACCCGAAATCTGGATAGAAAATAATAAAAAATAGAAATAAATAAACATGTACATGCCCCTCAGATGGGGTGTTTTCTCGGCTACCTAGAGAAACAATGGATGCGTGTAGGCCAATTCCCACCACAAGGGAACAAGTGGCCACCACTTTGCATTATACCCACATCCCTTCTGATAATGTTAGTTATCCATCATGTCTGTAAGTGGAAGTACCTCAAGATTCATGATTGCAAGAAGCCTCAGGTGACGGTGAGTTGGGAAATGATGTTTCCATTACTCCTCTTAATGCCCCCACTACAAATTAAGGTCACCTTCAAATGGAATATGTCCTGTCACAGAGAGAAAATGATGAAACCATACCATTATGAGCTGAAGAGGGCGATCATTATGAAGAAAGGGGAAATGAGAATAGGGCTAGATCCTCCCATTCAGATGAAGAAACCAAAGTTTACTCTGCACCTCCTCCTGGACTCGACACATATGAGAAGACTATGGAAGGGTGCTCAATTTTGAGTCATGATCACAGTTCAGAAGGGGATGTTGCAAACTCATGATTTTTTCCATTTGTCTCTAATGAAGAGCCTAACAAGGAGAGTGTAGAGTCAACTTGGAGGATCGTTTTTAGAATGTATTGGGTCTTTTCATCTACGATTTTTGGTAGCATTGTCTCTCTTTCTATCTCACTAGATGATGTATTTCATATTCTTCCTCTATCTAATCCTGGTATTACGACACCCAGAGGTAGGAAACCTATTCATCCTATAGTTACCCTATCCCAAGAAGCTAAAGTTTCCAAAGCTGCAATTGAATTCTACTTTGACTTTGTTCCCGAGGAAGCTAAGCTTGTTATGCATGCCCTAGTGGAGGAAGCTCATATTTTTCATGACTTCAAGGATTCATATGATGTGGAGGAGGAATTAGGGGACCTGATTCCATACTAGAACCAAAAACTTCATCTTCTTCCATACAATTGAACTCTATTGACACACTAAAACTCTAGTGGATCTAGGATTGTTGCCAAAAGATGAAGATTTCAGGCAACTAAAGGGTCACATGGAGGCTCTGGAAATTCAAAATGATTATATTATGTAGATTATCTCATGGATGGATAATCATCTTGGAGGGTCCTTCACTCCCCAATATCGACACTATTATGTTCCTAAATATTTGAATTTTTCTTCTCAAAGGAATGCCACTCAGCCATAGGTTTCTCATGATCATTCATGGAATAAGTTTTGGTTTCATTTTGTCATTTTGTCTCTGTTACTTAGACACCTATAAGCTATCCATAGTTAGATATAAGTATGAACATGTTCAAGTAGCTATTTTACAGTCTTTAAAACTCATGGATAACTTATTGGCTTGGTTTCCCCTTTGGGGCAATTTGTTTTGGTTTCCTAGAGACTGTCATGGTCTCTTGGGGTTGGATCTATTATGGTATCTTTGTATACTTTGCTCATAATTAATAGAATATATCCACTTAAAAAAAAAAAAATGTGTACATGCAAATCCAAAATAATAAAATAATCCAAAATTCAAAATTCCTGAATTCAAATGTCCGAAAATCACATCTGAAAATTTAAAAAAAGAAAAATAATCCAAAAATCAATGATTTTGGAAACAATTCTTCAATAAAGTCTCTTCGAGAAAATGTTTTTGACAAAATCTCTTGAGGTGTTTTGATAAAATCTCGTGAAGGTGAAAACCCAAATTTGAAAATAATAAAATATTAAAAAAAACATGCCCAAAAATCATTGTCCGAAAGGTATTTCAGGAAGGGAATGTTTGAACGTGTTGCAGGTTGCAGGTTTCAGTAAAATATCCTTGGTAAAATTTCTCAAATGTAAATATCCTGAAAGGTAAAACTGAGTGATTTGTTTCCTAATGTCTCATGTCCAGAAGAGATGCGGGGAGAATGAGTCCAAACATAATTCAGGAAACATTCTCGAAGATGAAAACCCAAAATGTAAACTTTCTGATAGTAAAATCCTAAAAAGTGAAATCCTGGTAGGCTTGCAGGTTTCAGAAAAATGCATGGTCTGAGGTCAACCCAATGTAAAATATTGAAACATAAAATCCCAATGGGAAAATCCCAATAGCCTATAGCTCGATATATGATGGCATGAAAAATAGTAATAAAATAAAGATAGGAAAAACAATAATTCTTGGAATAAGATAATAAAATATACATCTCATTATGCATGCCCAATGATAAAGTACCAATGAGGAAAGTTATGATCAACACATGTTTGTATCATTTCAAAAGAATATGTTTCATGTAGGATAGTTCTGTCAAAATCGATTGTTTGTGTTCAATCCAAGCGGGAAAGGTTCATTACAACATTATGGGGTGGGGTAACACATTACGACCAGGATTGAGGTGGAGGTCTTACTGAAAGGATTGAGTTTGTGGGATTTTCAAGGAAGGCCAAGGAAGAGGCAAATTCCAAACCTCCCTCTTATTCTCATGAGAAATTAGTTTGACGCGAGTACTACACCCTTCATCCTTCTATTCTATCCAAGAGTAGTAAAGCCTCCATTGATACGTAAGGTATATTATTCCACTCCAACATCGTTAGTAAGTCAAGGTACCAAATGGGAAAGTCTGATGATAAAGTCCCAAGAGGGAAAGTTCTCGATATGGTAATCCCTTAATAAAATAAAATATACATGGGAAATTTTAAAAACATGTTCAGATTTGAAAATTAATCCATGGATAAAAAAATAAAAAATGAAATAAAAAACAACTCTAAGATAAAATAAATAAAAATATGCACAAATATCATATATAAGAAAATAAATCCAAATGGGTCAAGATAATTGAGGTTGATCTCCGAATCTGGATCAAGGTTCCAACTTTGGGTCAAGGTTCTTACTGCAGATCAAGGTTCCGTATCTAGATCAAGGTTCCACACCTAGAAATTCGATAAATATGAAAAAAACATATAATGAACAACACCCATACTTATAGATTCTTTATGAAATGTCATACGACACATCAAGGCCACATAAGGTGACACCTAGGAAGAATCAAAACTTGAATCCAACCTGACATGCTAACGTTAGGAATATCAGATGGAAATGAGGCCATCGGATCAAACTATTCTACAACGTCGATTTACTTAGGTGCAACCCATACCTGAACATAAAATTTTAGATTTTAACCTTGTACAATAAATCACTAAAAATATATTCTTCATAAAAATAGAAAAAATACAATGACACACACACACATTACACAAAGATTTTACCTTGGAAACCCAAACCGGAAAAAACAACAACATGTTTAGAGATGCACCTCTAATCTTATATTTGTCATATCTTCATTGTTTACAATATAATACATATATAGGATCCTGCAACATCCAAAACCCCTAATCCATTGACATAGATTAGTCAACAAACCTAATTCCTAAACCAGAATTAAAAAACCATCAACGAAAACTATGAGATGAAAAACTGCCAAAATTGGATGCAAAAAATGTAAAAAAAAATAAAAACATGAAGGGAGTTTCCCCCAAACCCTCATATATGGGGGCTCCCACACCCCCTATAACCCCCCCATGCACCCAACAAAATACAAACACCAGATCTATTCATGCAAATAATAAAACACATACCCAACATTCTCCCACTTGTTGTTTTCTTTGCATATAGGGGGGTACAAGGTTACATAGTTAACAATCCAGGTCATCAATGCCCATAGATCCTCTACACCAAGAGAACTTCTCAGTGCTCATAGATGTTTTTAATGAATCTACAACATTCTTCAAAGTGTCCACCTTCATTATCAACACTTTCTTTTCCTCAACCATGTCTCTCACAAAGTGCTATTGAACATCGATATGTTTTATATTTGAATCGCATGTTGGGTTCCTTTCCAAGAATATTTCACTTTGACTATCACAATATAT
>JASDQU010222141.1:5645-16772 GCA_032191745.1 Picea mariana
TACCAACATTTCAGGGAAACAATTCCATAAGTGCTAAGTCTCACATCTTGAATTTTAAGATGTGTGTTGAGAGGTATTGTCGAGGTCATGACGAAGAAGATGTAAACATGACCTTGTTTGTGTATTCACTAGAGGGGGATGTCATTGAATGGTTTACCGAATTTGATCTAGCTAAGTTTATCACCCTTGAGGAGATATTGAATGAATTTAGAAAAAGATGGGGGGATCATAAAGAACATAGATTTCAATTAGCTGCACTCACTACTAGTCAGAAAAAAGAGAATGAAACTATTGAAGAATTCAACACTAAGTTCAATAACTTGGTGAAGGGTATTCATGATGACATAAAACCCTCAGATGTTGCAGTCTTGATATATTATATGGAGGCTTTTGAGGGAGAAATGAGGTATGCCTTAAGGGATAAGGATCCTCAGACTTTAAAAGTAGCACAAGCTACAACTGTCAAGATTGATCAGAACATGCAGGATGCTAGGAAGTCTAACATACATGGTTTTACTAGAGGATATTCTTCCCGACTTTATGATGAGAAGAAGAATGTTGAAACTCAGAAATCCTCTAATGATGGCATTAAGGAACGAACTCAATTGATTAAACAAATGGAAATTAATCATGCTAATCAATTGAAGGAACATGTTAGTCAGATGAATTTCATGCAGAATAGGTTGATAGCCATGGAAAGGGGCCAAGGTATAGGCCCCAACATAGGCCAAATGACAAATGGCCCAAGATATCTCCTCCCCAATATCAGAGACCACCTACTCCATTTTAAGCCACTAATTGGGTTGACGACCAGACTATTCATTATTGTAGACCTTGTGAGCAATTTCATGATGAATCAACTTGCCAAGTCTTCCTTCACCTTTATGATGAGACGAGACCTTATGGATCTGAGAGTGAACAAGTTAATATGTTTGGTCATAAGTATAATAATGGCATGTATGATTGGATGGATTCGGATGGGCATAATGAGGAGGAAAATAGCATGAATTGCATGAGTGATGTTGTGGTAGATAGGGTAACAGAAAATTTTGGTCTTAAGCCCACTCCACAACAAGTAGTTGAAATGGATAAGTTTAGAGGAATTACATACCAAAGGAATGGAAATAAAAATCAAAGTAACAACCAGACAAACATTCCCAAGGTAGCTCCCACTCCTACTAAGTCAAATGTGTATGCGAACTCAGAATTAAATATTGACTTAAGAGGATGGTTAAGTAATGAAAAATTGTTGGTTCATGTGTCGGAAATAATGAAGATTCCTTCTCAAGGGGAGAAGCTTCTCAAAGCCATAGATTGTCCTTCTCAGAAAAGTGTTGACATTCCACCAACAAGAACTTATCAGGATGCACCAATTATTCTACAAAATATGGATAGGGGGAATGAAAAGAATAGACCCTTTTTCCTATCCTTGCTCATGAATGATTTTATTCTTCATAATTGTATGTTAGATTCAGGAGCTACCTCAAATGTTATGACTAAGAAAGTAATGGAACAGTTGAAATTAAGAATATCTAGGCCTTATCATAACATTTTTGCTATGGATAGAAAAACCATAGCGGTTCATGGTTTGATTAAGGGGTTACAAGTACACTTAATTGCATTCCCTAATATCATGATTGAGATGGACATTGTTGTAATTGATGTGTCAGATACTTGGGGTATGTTGCTAAACAAAAAGACAACTGCAGATTTAGGTGGTAATTTGCAAATGGACTTAACTTACTCCACCATTCCAACTCCAAATGGTTTAGAATTTAGATTGAATAGAGATTTGGAAAGAAAATATCATGTGGAAGATCCTAGGAAAAAGGATAACAAGATTGTATATCGGGAAATAGAAATGGGATGTTATGAGATTGAGTCTACTCCCGTAACATATACCAAGATGGAACTGAACAGTAGATCCCCAAGCACTTGTAATGTTTTGGACCCCATGGATTCTTTTGATGGACTTTTTCTTAAGGAAGATTTGAAAGAAACAAATAATGGTTTTCCATATTCAGAATTAAAGTCAGATTTGGATGTATCAGTTGGAAATATTTTATCAGCACAACCTCCATCAAATGAATTAGTTAGATGTCAGAACAAGTAGATGGGATTCTTGGGCCACACCCTCCTTATTTTTCAGAAATTGGTAAAATTAAAGATAGATTAAATGAGGAAAATCTAATGGAGTTTACTAGGGATGATAAGGTTAATATTGATAAAGTAAGGCATACCATCCCAAATAAAACAGATGCCAAGCCTTTTAAGGAAAAACTAAGTTCACAGACTTTTCACTTGGCACCTATGGAAAACCATCAGAAATTTTTTAAGTGGAACTACCCCAAGTGGCCTAAGGTTAGAAACTAGGATTCACATGAAAGAGTAAACAACCAGCATAAAGTGTATCAGTCCTCTAGCAACTTTTCTCAGCTGGCAGGACGACATAAAGTCAGACATGTTAGCGAGAAGACCCCTCCTTGAAGTGTTCTTCATATGGCAAATTGGTGTCCATTGGGACACCCTCTGTACCGTATCTCTAACCCTTTTCCTTGCATTTCAGTTTTGTATTATTTCATTCATTATGTTGATATGTACTTAGAATTATTTTTGTATCGTAGATTCATGTTGTAGTTATATATGTTGTACTTTAGTTATTTCATAATTTAAATATTGTTTATAGCATTTTGTTTATTCATTTGATGTATATGTATGCTTATGTTGGATATTGATGAGCACCTTTTTTAGATGTCGGATTCTCGTATGCTCTATCTCTCATGTGAGTAGATCGAACACACGTCCCCATGTGGAGCCATAAGTTGACCGCCTATTCAACTAGGGGGTCAAATCCGTGTACCATGAAGATATGCATCATTAGATGCAAATAAGTCGAAGACTTTTTGGTTCTAAAGGGCATTTTTTGCTCCAGCACACAATTTTGTAAGCGGGATTACCGCACCCCTGCGTCAGTTAATATTGTAATAAGTCTGCATGGGTCATAGTTAGGTCATTTTCCTTAGGATTTATTCATTAGGGGAGTTCCTTTCACTGAGTGTTTTTTTATCCTCGGGAGGTTGATTTGGCCTAACCAGCCTTATTAATCTCCCTTGAGTTTTTCACTCCCACTAGCAATAAATCCTCCAAAGTGGTGAAAGGTGTTCTAGTGAAGTAATCCTTGGGTAGCTAGTGTTTAGGAATGATGTAAATGACCATGTAAGACAACACGCCAAATTTCGTGGAATTTCGTCGAGTCTAGCTAGGTTTTTTTTCATTAATTAATTTTTCCTAAGGTTGGGAATTAAATTAATTAGTTAATTAATTAATTAATTTTGGATAATTAATGTAAAACTTAGGTCCCTGGGCTTTTTATAGGGGTATTTTTACTCAAAATAAATATAATGAGACCCCCTACACCCTTGGACCAAGTTTCAACTCAGTCTTACAAGTTTTGTCCACTTAGGAGATTTAGTCGGAAAACAACAATTTTAATTGCTAAACCCAGGACATGGGAAAATGTCAATTTTGTAAAAATTAATCAAAAAAGGTAAAGTTAGTGTGATAATTAGTGAGACAAACCCCACCTAACCCATACTAAACCTATTCCTAACATTTGCAACCCTTTACCCATACTTTAAATATTTTTCTACCTTATGATTTGCGTCCTCTTTGAGGGAATGTGTCCCGGCTCCATCCATTTATTTGATAATTCATTTAATTATTGGTTGAGGGCCCCTCCTCATGAGGTATGCCTTTTCTTCTTACACATCAAGAAAGAGTGTGGACTCCACACTCCAACTCAACCCTCACGTATCCCTCACGCATTCCCTTAGAACTCACACATTTTCTCTTTTGAGCTCACACCTTCCTCTTTTGAATTCACGCCTTCTCTTTTGGATAATTGGAAAGGTCTCATGTGGAGATGGAAACATCTCTTTTGAAAGAAGAAACATCAAGTAATAAAGTGGAAGGTTGCTTTTAAGAATGCGTGGGTCTCCTCTTTCAACCAATACACCCCCTTCATGTTGCCACTGCACCTCACAACTCATCCCTCATACCAATTTCTCCTTAACCTAAAATCTCACGCCTTATTTAGCTTGAGTTCACCCTTGGCTTGGATTGTGACACTTGTCAATGATCCAAGAGGGATTTCTTGGTCTCTCAAAACTATAAAAGAAACCTCTCACTCCTTCATTCATCACCATTCTTCACAGTACTGTTATGCTACCAAATGCTTTCCATCTCCCTCTCTCTTTATCTCATTATTGTCATATTGCTTCACTGGTTTTGGTTCTTGAAGAGCTTGGAGCAACTTGGTTGCTACAACCTCTTCCCATTGAATAATAAAGAAATCGCTTTGGAGGAATTGGGAGTGTTGGATTTTGTCTACAAGCTTCATCTATATACACAAGGTGATATTGTTCTTTGCTTTTAGTATTGTGTGATCATTAAGTAGCATAGCTAAAGTATAACTTTGTTTGCTTGGCTAGGTTAAGTAAGACTTTGTTTGCTTTCCTATATGCATTATATCCATCTTTAATACTAACTTTGTTGTATCATGCATGCATGCAATCCATTTATATACTTGATCTCACGGTTTATTGAAGCTTGCAGGTTGCCTTGAAAAGGAGTTGTTGGGATAGGTTCAAGGACAAATCTACCCTCATCTTCACTTAAACTTCATTATCATTTTCTATCCTTCTTCCTCCTTTCACATCTAGTTTTTGGTATAGAACCTACTTAGATAGGTCAATTAAATCATATAAAATTTTGGTTTTTATGTTAGAAGTTTCTGTTGAAGAATAGAAATTTCATAATCTTTTTTTTAGTGTGTTGCAACTCAAATCAGCAAGCTAGCTTGCTGATTTTTGCAAGTTCTCGCAAGGCTAAAGGTAAATGCTGCCCAAATTCAAGCACAACACACATTTCCGGTACTCCTTTCGAAGTGGTAACAATTTCTCTTCTTTCTCATCTCTCTAAAACACTGTAAGCAAGCCCAAAGGAGTGTACCCAAGTGGTTTTCCTTCCTTTCCTTCAGTCTTTACTTTGCAAGTTTAGATTAGTCTTCTTTTTTGTCTTTACTTGCTTAGTTTAGCTAGATTAGTTGTGATCTCTACATGCATGCATAAATTAAAATTATCTAAACTAGATCTCATAACATATGTTAGCTTAGAGCCCGTGGAGGCTTAGATTACATTTCTTTTTCAATTGCATGCAAGTTACATTTCTTTAATCTTCATCTTACACACATGCATGCATATGCTGGTTACATAATCTCTTAATTAATCATCTTTATTTTCTGCAAGTTATTTTCATTTCTTTATTTTCACATGCAATAATCTCATTAAACAATTTAATTTCCAATCCATTTGTTTAAAGGCTTTAGCCTTCACATTTTCAGTTTTCAGTTTCACAAGCATCTTTCAGTTCTTAAAATTTACATGCAATAACTTCATAACTTAAGAATTTGCAATTTCATTGTTTAAGAGTTCACACTCATATCTTTCAATTTCAGTACTTTGGCACTTTTTGAGCAAGTTGTAACCACTCAAACACATCACAACACTTAGCTCATAGTTTAATAATTAATTTATTAGACTTAATAGGACACCATTACCAACCATCTTCGCCATTTAAAACGGAGTCGGAGGAAGGCAATGGAAGGTGCTAGGCCAGGGACGGTCACACGGCGCGCGACATCCTTTCCAAGAGTACTCTGATCTTAGGACTGACCTGTGAAGCTAGGGTGGGCCTCATTGCCTAACTTCTTGAGTATCCAACAGTCACTTGGTAACTGGGGGAGGAAAATTTTGGGGTGACACTTAAATAGGTTTAAAATTAATCTCATTTAATCACTTAACTCAATCTTCGGTCTACAACATTGGCATTTCAATTCATACTTGCAAGCACACTGATCTCATTGTCCTTTTCTATCATGCAAGTTATCTTTTATGTGTTGTAGAATAATCACCTAAGTGGTTACATCTTTTCATCTGGAGCATTTTACTTTTAAAGCTTTCATCTATACTTTTGTTCATGTATTTGTGGTGTGATCCTTCAAGAAGTGCGCATCCATCTGGAGGCATTCTCTTGATAGGGTCTTGAGTGCTTTGTGTACTTTTGCCATTGATAAGTAGTCCAATAGAATTCTATCTATTGTGAGCATGCTTGGCTTGATGTGTTGATGGTCTTTTCATCTTAAATATCTTATTTTCCTGCACATTTCAAGCACTTGTTAGTATATTGTATATCTTGTATCTAGTTTAGTTCAACTTTGTCTACAACACATATTCTTTTGTATCTAGTTCATCTATCTTGTTGTAACATTTTAACTTGTAATTATCTTGTAACAAAAATCCCCTTAACTTAGTTGACCCCTTGCCCAATCTTAGGCACTAGTCTTAGTTGTCCTAGGAAAAGGCCTGATTGTCATACATAATTGTTGCATCTTGCATTGTTGCTTGACATCATAGGCTATATTCCCCCTAACCTTTTAAGAAATTAAAACTAAATCCTAGAACTTAAACGTTAATCTCATCTAGTAACTAGGTTCTACCCCCCTTGGCTTCCCTAGGAGTTATCCTAGACGGAAGAGGTTCAAGTCAAAGTGACAGCGTGAACTTTAAACCTAGGTATTGTGCCTCCAAGGACACACTAAGTGAGCAGGACTTAGCTCACATTTGCAAGTGTGTATGAGGACGGAAACAGGCCATCCTATACAACTACATGGGCGAGATACACTTGTACATGAAGGTGAGTCATATTCTTCTTACGTCCTTTCTCTTCTCTACTCTACCCAAAGTAGGAGCCTTTACCACTTCCTCTAGTTCTCTCCTTTGTTCCAATTTAGGCACATTCCCTTCCTTACTTTTCTCCCCCATTTTAGGCATCCCAATTACTCTTTTTCTTCCTTGGAAAGACCTAACTTGTTCATTGATCATTTCATGGTTTTCTTGGATGAGCTCCTTTGTTCCTATCCCATGGGTTCCCCTTTACATATCGTGGAAACCCTTAAAATATTGGTCTCATGTCCCTCTTTTTTCTCCTCTTGTCCTACATGTTGGATTGATATTGGGTTATTGCCTTAGGTGAGGGCCCCACCTAATGTGTTATGGTTCCAATAATGATCGATTGTCATTTCTCTCCCTTTCCTTTCCTTCATAAGTAATTAGCTTGGCCAGTTCTTCTAGTAGAACGATGGTTGTATGGGTGTTGCAAGGGACCTTGATACCATTCCCCCTCTTCTTTCCCTCGATGATAGATTTCCATTGGGTTATTCCTTGATGTGAGTTTCCTCTTATTGTCACCCTCTGCCTTTTTATCACATGATTTGTATATAGGGCAAAGCCCAACCCAAACAACAAATGTGTGACATAACTGGGGACACCTGTCACTATCACCTCAATAGATGTCCCCCTTGTTTTAGTGATGGACAAGTCCAACATAAGGGAGGCTTCCCGGGTGACCTCAAGGGGTTGAAGGGGAGCAAGCATGAGAGTGGAAAGAGACCCCTACATTGGTCACTTGAACAAGGTGGATAAGGCTTCTTGAAAAGAGGCTTGGGAAATAAATGATGAAGGCTTGAAGAATACCTGAAAAACACACATTTGGACACAAAACCCAAAGCCAAATACCATAAGATAAACCACTAACCACTAAGGACTTAGAAATCTATGTTTGCTGTCCTAAAAACATAGTAGAAAGTGATTTTATAACAACAATGAATAAATTGTGACAGCTGCGAAAAAACACCATCAAAAGTTACAGTAAACTATATGGATTGAAAATAACAACTAGTAGATGATGATTAAGCCTTTAAACATTAGCTTTGATTGTTAGATTGGTTGTTACACAAGTGTTATCAGCAGCAAATAAATTGGAACAACAGCAATATTTAACCATTGAAATCAGCAAATGGATGGCTCAAAAATGATGCTCTTGACAAGCACTTTCAGATCCAATACTTAAAAAAGATTTTACACGGTTAAATTGAGATATAGATGAAAGATAGCAGAAAAATTAGCAGCCCTAATGGTTGTAGCTTAAATTTTATTACATCATACTAATTACTTGACAAAACAAAACTCCCTTGAAGTAGAACAGAGCCTAAAGCATGTAGAATCCGAAGTCAACTTAATCAATTTCAATCACTCAATTTTCACGTTTATCAATGCAACAATTTACGTTCTCCAGTGTGATTAGTGCCTTGTTATTGGGCAAATGGAGTCTCTTTCATGAAGAATAGGTTAAGCAACAAAGAAGATAAGATGATTCTTTGAGATTTAAATCCTTATAAAACCCAATAAACCTATCTCCTTCCAAATCATTTATCCTAGAAATCAAGATGAACTAGGCTTTGAAAATCTTCTAGGGGTGTAAACCCTCTTACATCCTAGAGATATGAACCCTATCCAAGCCTTTCAACAAGGGTGTAAACCCTCTTTCTCTTTGTGGCAATCCTTGTAGCCCTTCAATAGCAAAGAAGAATAAATTTTGGTGGAGGGTGTAAGCCCTTTTACTCCTCCTAGGGTTCAAGATATTTTTCTTGAATTTAAACAAGCAAGATAATAATAGATTGCATAAATTACTCATCAAGTCCAAGAGAAATCATGCAAGAAACCCTTACTACCAAGAATCATCCAACGATTTGCTAAGAGAGAACATCAAGAGAAATCGCTAGCCTTTCTAAGCTTCAAAAACGAGACTTTGCATCCATTGCACAAGAAAAAAGAGAGGCCGGAATTGCAGTCCAAAGAGTCTTTTTATCAAGTGATGAGTTATGTTCAAATGAAAATGACTTGAATCTATTTATATGAGGAAAACCCAAGTCATGTTTTCCCACAATTTTCCACATTTACATTAAAACCCTAATTTTAGGTCATAACCAAAATTTACAATGCTTAATTAGCAAATCTATTTGCTTTTTTTTCCCACATAGGCTACAAAATGTAAGCACATAAAGCTCCTCTCCAAGGTGGCACTTGTAAAAGTAAGCTTACACAGGCTAGGACATCAAGCTATGAAGGTGCTACATCATCCCCAAGTCAAGCAATAATGTGGGGTTTCAAACCTACAACATCACCAAGTACACCAAATGTGCCAAAGTTCCTCCCAAAATTGTGACGTCAAGCTCCCCATGAGGGATGTTTGTTATGCACCCAGGTATATTATTTTGAGCAGAAAAAAGGAATATCACATAAATTACCAATGGAATAATAGAATATAGAGAATAGCACACCAAAAACGATACCTTTATTGAAATGGGAGAAATGTTCTACTTGCCTCTTCAAGGGGGAAACCTCCAGCAGAGCAGAGGTCTATTACAATAATACTCAAAGACATCCTTTCAAATACCTCATACTCTTATTTATACTAATTCTATCTTCTAAGGAACCTTCTAGAGGAATATATTTTTAGAAGCAGAAGCTTCTATTAGGTCTGATTACATTGACTTATTCTCATTTATTTAACAGGCTTTATTAACTAATGTCAGTGTTTATTACATAGAAAATATATCATACTAACCAATGACCCACTAAGAGGGGTTAGGATCGGATCCTAACATGCCCTCTCTCTTCAAAAGGGGCCTTGTCCTTGTTATTGCGTAGGGGATAGTGGACAAACTGGCGTAAAAGGAACCTTCCCCACCCACTGTCACCTCGATGGGGAGGTTCTTTTTGTTTAGGGAGGTTAGCCCAGGGGAGATGTCCCTGGTAACCTGGGGTTTGAAGAGGCAAATAATAAAAGGTCAAGAGTTAAGGTTATCCCTCCTCGCAGGTTATCACTAGTATCAGATAATCCGGCTACTCAGCCAATAAAGAAGTGAAGTCCCTGTTGAGAACACCTGCCCAGAACAAGACAATAACAATGCTATATGTATATTTGCAGGTTATAATTCAAAGGGTTAGTACTTCTTAACTATCTGATTTCATTTAACAAGCAATATAATAGACAAAATGAGGTCTCTGTTCTGCTAAATAGCCTATACAAGATTACCAATTCATAAATGTCTACAAAAATGACCAAGCCAATAGTGTTTTCAACAATAACTCAATAAATGCTTGACGTCATCTTTTAATTGCTCATTTGCTAGTTAGAAGGCTTGTTGCGTCAAGTATGACGTCAGCCTAGGTTAGTAGTGTTAGGGTTAGTTAGGGTTTCAAAGGTTAAAGTTTTTGAAAAATGATTTTGCACACTTCAAGCTCAACGTTGTAAGTCTAACCAGTGCCTTAGGGTAAAATGGAGTCAAAAGCAAGGGCAAAGGATCTCGGGAGGATTTAAAATTCAGAGACTAGAAGGTAGGGTTCTATGGTGCTGCAATGGCAGGGCCCTAGCATCAAAACCCTAAGGGAAGGAGGCTCATTCTGGTGTTGCTTAAGCAAGGCCTCATGCTCCTTCCTCTTTCTCTAAATACACTTGGCAAAACGGCTAGCTTCAAAGTATAGATTTAAGGGAGAAAGTGTTGCAGGGGCAAGGCTTTAAAACCCTAGAAGGTGAAAACCCTAGGTGTAGATTCAACTAGGCCTAGGACGTCTCCTCTTTTCAACCTATGACTTTAATGCTAACTCAGAAAAAGGGAGAAAAGTGTAGCAACGGCTAAGCTATATCTTCCTTTATCAATGGCTAAAACTATTTCTCAAACATGGGGACACATAGCAATGACCTACTAGTGTGCTTGCTACCTAGGGTTTCAAGATTCAACAATATAATAGCAATATAATAGAAAAATGTAAGAAATTAAGCCTACAACCATTCACTTAAGAAGTTTTGCATGAAAAATTCACTTACATATCATGAAGAATGCATAATCAAACCTTAGTTGTAAACCTTCCATGAGAGAAACACCATAAATGCCAAGAGAAATCCTCCAAGAAGAGTTGTGCCTCACTTTAAAAGACCAAGAGCACCAAACTAGGGCGCAAGTTTTAGTATCTCACAAGAGAGTGAGTTGTGTTATGTTCAAAATGAGGAAAAACGTTCTCAATATATATCAATCCATGACCTTTCAATTAAAAAATAGGTCATTAAAACAGTCGACAAGGCTAACTACAAAATTTACACTATTTTTACATTAACTGCTAGATAAATGACATAAAATGAGCAAAAGGTGGGACGTCAAGCCCTTCT
>JASDQU010222142.1:0-13536 GCA_032191745.1 Picea mariana
GTGTGACCAACTATTGTGAGCCATGACCATGAGAATGTAGGTCGATTTCTCTTGGAAAAGAGCCTCTTTCTAAAGGCTTTGAGCTTGAACTTTCTTCAAGGTTAAGATATAGGCTCCAATTTGTCATCGGTACATCCGAAGAGCTTGAACTAAAATCCAAATTTGCGCCGTTTAGGTCAAGGAAAAACTGAGGAGCCAATTGCAAGGATGGCCCCCAGGCACACTTTCAATTCTGGCCCCATCTGTTGACGGTGGAATCTTCACTAGCTTTTTCCCATTCCATAGCTAGTCATTTACCTTGTGCAAATAGAAGAATATCCAACTGGATTAGATCTCTGACTAGAAGCAGTAATTTCATACTCAAGAATGGACTTATCCCAATTGCAATCAATATGTATCTTTCTCACACTCTCGCAAATTGGTTCCATGTCTCTTAAAGTGGCAACAACATCGAGATATTTACAACATGAAACCCTAACCTCTACTAGAGTTTTTTTTTAGTCGCCTGGTACAAAATTTTATACCCGCCTCAGTGATCTGCCTACATCCTTGTAACTCTAATTTACCCAAATGACTGCAGTCAGCTGCAATACTTGCAAGGCCCGTGTCAATTAAATCAGCACAATTCTTGATAAAGAGCGCTTCCAAATTTGTACATAAGGAAACTCCATCAGGTTGAGGGCCCTTGCATATGCTATGAAACTGAGCCAACTTCAGCGACCTCAGGTTCTTTCATTGGGAACGTAAGAATTCCAAAGCCGGGCCTGAGTCTGGGACATTCTGACAGTCATCGAACACTAGATCCTCTAAAAAAGGCAGACTTTCGAACATGTATTCCAAACCTTGGCGGGTAATATTGGCATCCTCTCCGGAGAATTTCTCGTCAGGATCGCCTCTGAGAGCTCCAAATGAAGAATTATGATCTTGGAACAGTTTCTGGCAAGTGTAACAAGAGCCTCATCCCAACACAATCCATGTATCTTGGATTGAAAACACAAACATCAAATAACTCCTCCAGGTTTCTGCATGCCTTTGATATAGCCCATAGATCACTATGTTGTTCACTCTGGGAAATGCCTCTTATGCACAGATACTTGCGAGTCGCCCTTTCCATTTCATGCCATTTCTTGCAGATAAGGGCCATCCGGTTTTGCGATCGATACATATCGACGCGTAGTGTGTGGGACTTGGTCCCCTTCTCTTCGTGGTTTGGTTTGGTGCTTGTGCGTTGGGCTTTGACTTGAATGTGGTGTTGTGTATGCTCTGCTAACCGCTGTTATGCGGATGCGGTGCACTGGAGCTGGAGCGTTGGAGCTTGGCTTTCGGGCTATCTTTTTTTATGATATTTTTAATAAAATTGACACCTGCAAATTACCCTGGCATCTGGCAGCCTGCGTTTTATATTTCTCTCTTCATGGGACTTATCCCACATCGACGAAGGAAAACAATTCATTCTTTAGAGTTTAAATATACAAATGATTACAACGTATAATCGATGATGTGAGCCCAAGGCTAGCCACTTGGAAGTTTGGCGCTTGTGTGTTGAGCTTGTGTATTTGATGTTAATCCTCAGGCCCTAAAATTTTGATAAAAAGAATGAATACCTGTAATTAAAAAGAATGAATACCTGTAATAGGCCCGAGAGCCTAAATGCTGGCCAAAATAAATCTATTTTTAAGAAAAAATTTCCAAAACCAATTTTGTATCAAAATCCAGAAATTAAACCAATTTTGTATCAAAATCCAGAAATTAACGTGTGACAACAGGGAGATGTGTTGAGAGCTTCTGCGATCTTCACATCTTCACTATACGTCATGAGCAATCTGCGTTTTGTCTAAAATAGATATCAGTCAGAATATTGATTTCCCTATAAATTATAGGGTCCTAACACATGTGACATTGAAACTTGACGGCGAGTCAAATCATCCTGAGAAACCTGCTTGTGTACCATTCGTCCACGCAATGCTAAATAAACGCTGCCAAATAACCGATTTGATACTCATCATTGAAAATTTATAGCCGAACGTGAGAGGTCGTTATCCCCATAAGGATTTTTCATCAGTAGCCAATGATTATAATTGATGGCGTCTGTTACTCAAAACCCAGGTGAGATTACTCTATTTTGGGAAATTAACGGCTTATTCCAGAACGAGATATCTGCAAATCGAATCGCTCGTCCAACGCTTGTGAAGTTTGAGGGAAATAGGCACATGTTTCCGGACAAACCAGAGGAAGCTGAGGAGAAATATTCAACAGGTTTCAACAAATCAGGAAGTTCGAAGAATATGACCGAATTGTCAAATAAAAAAATAGAAGGGCATGCTGCACAAATCCTAACAACAAAATCTCATGAAAAATATGTCGATGAGCCGAGATTAGATAAAGAGATCAGGATGAATCCTATTATGAAGGATTTGATTATTAATAGATATGTGGATGAATACAACACACAAGTTGGTGTAAACAAAAGGAAAAAACAATGAAAGGAGGATGCTAAATGGGTTGACACGTTAAAGGAATAGATCGAAAACCTAAAATAAAACTACATGACAAGCTAAATCGAGTATATTTCAGGGAATCTTGTGATACTATAGATAGGTGGCATTTAGTGGAAAGATCTCATGTATTTTGGTTTTTGTTTATAACTGTTTCCTAGAAAATAGGGGTTCGGTTTTGATGAGTTACTCCCTCTGTAACCGATGTCTATTTTTGGAATCTTGAAAAGAATGACCCATTTTTTGTCCTTATATGTAATTTATCTATATATACCATTAAAAAGATAAAAGAATGATTCAACTGGCTGGAGAGGAGCCTGCCTTTGTAGCAGGAAAACTTTGTGATTTCTTATGAATTTTAATGCAAGAAGAGAATGTTTTTTTTGGATAGTCAAGATTCATCATGGTGTGGATGTTCTGTATGTTTTCTTATATTTCATATTCATGAATGTGTTTTGTTGCTACTAATAATATTTAAGTAAAATAAGGAATTCATCTTGTTGGTGCTCCTTCTCACATTAATTATACTTGTTATGTGTTTATTGGTTTCTAGTTCAGAATTCACCCTTGATTGGTGCTCTGTTTTCGGTAGCCATCCTTTATGTTCATTCTTCTAAAGCTATACCAAGAGATTCATCCTCTGTTAGATGTCTCTTGTCATAGTGGTCTTTCCTTTATTTCCAACTGCCATTTCATATAGCTTATTTGATTGAACACAGTGCCTATTTTGACTCTGTTCGCTCATGAATACATAGCTTGTAAATCTTCATATGATTTCAGGAGGTGACCCCATTGCCCAATGACCCTGTTCTCTTGTTTGTCCTACCAACCCTTTAAAAACTATCCTATTGCAAAATATGACCTCTGTATGCTCATTAACAAATCTTTTTTGAGTATTTTCAGTCTCCACATGTTCGAGAGAGCCCTCTCTGGTTGGAAAGGTCAGAATCCAACCTAAAGTTGGTTTGTAGGCTACCTCTGTCGTTTGTTTTATCATCCGAACAAATTTACAGAGTGCTAACAACTTTAACACAAGCTTTAGTGGTATTAGAGGGTTGTTGTATGATGTTTTCAGAGTATATTTGTAACATCCAAGTGGTTGTAGCAAATATTTGTGATAGCAGCAAGTTTCAACCATGAGAATAAGCAAGTAATCCAAGAAAAAGTTCACCAATAAACAGTTGAATGATAGGATTGGCTTACAAGCAAATTGCCACAGTTGAAAAGCAAGTTAAAATTGAAGATATAGAGTGATTTGTTGCATCCCTAATGGTTGTAGATTTTATTCAGTTATATCTCCAAGAATACTAGGCCAATCAAGATGCCTTAGAGGCTTTAACAAGCTTAAAGCATCAAGAAAATATTCCAACTTGAAAAAAATCAACATCTCTCTAAATCATGTTTACCAATGCAAGCAATTTATTTCTCAAATGAAAATAAAGATTAGTGCCTTGCCAAATGGGTTATGGAGTCTTATTGTATTAATTTAGGTCTACTAAATCTCAAGGGGTGTAATCCCTTTTACTCCCTTGAGATAGCAATCCTAACAAGGTAAAGTCTAGGAGGGTGTAAACCCTTTTACTCATCCTAGCAACCTTTGCAATAGCCCTTTTCAACAACAATAACGATAAAACTTGGTGGAGGTTGTAAAAAATTATACTCCTCCAAGGATATATCCAATAACAAGCATGGAATAAGAAAGAAACCTAACAAAGTGAATATTTTCCTTACCAATTCCCAAAAAGTGCCAAGACAAATCTTAGTTACCAAATATTTTTCACCATCAAAGCAAGAGAAAGAGCCTCCAAGAGATAGAGCACCACTTCATTCCATAATACAAGAGCCAAAACATATCACAAGAGAGAGAGAAAGAACTTGTCGAAGAGGAGCACAAATTTCAGCCAAGCAATCCTCTCACAATGGGAGAGCTATGATAAAAATGAAAAGGAAATGATCCTTATTTATACAAAAGTTCTAAAAAGTGTTTGTCCACTTAAATTTAGGGTAAACCACAAAGTAAGGGGCCAACAACCCTTACTTTTCCCCTTTACAATTTTAAATTTTATTTTGCATATAAGAAACCGTAAAAGAAGCATGATGTCACCCCTTTAGGGCAACGTTTTGGCACTTTTAGCAAATCGTTGATCTTGGAGATGAAACATTGGGCCTCCAAAGGCCTCCCTCTCATGCACTAGGGTCTCCTCTATCAATCCAAGGCCTCTCTCCATCCAAAAGGTGCCAAGTTTCAAGTAAACCACACCACCACACCAAAACCTATCCCTATGGTGACGTCAAGCCCTCTAAATATGACTTTTTGACCTCCAAAGACCAAACATTGGGCTTGTAGGGGCTAGGTAAGGTCTTCCAAGGTGTCTCTAAAGCCTCCAAAGGTTTTCATCATCATCCGGTGTGCGGGCCATGGTATCCACCCTATGGGATTCATGCCCCAAGGAATCCCAAGCTAGACTTGTTCCTCCAAAATTGTCCACCAAGCAAGGTTCTGCAAAGACAATGAATATTTCCTCCAAGGATATCAAGTCAAACATATCATGATAAGTAAATAAAATAAATAAAAGAGTCATCTAAGAATGTGCATCAAAAAACAACTCATCAAATTAAACAAGTGCTCAAAGACCCTATGCAACTTTCCAAGTTTAAGTATGGGAGGGTTGACAAAGTGACCTATTGGGTGAATCATCCCCTAAGTCAAGGAGTGTTTCCTAGGTGGAACCCCCTCTAAGCCATGTGTAGAAGATGAAGTGTATGGGAGAACGAAATTTGGGCATGGGATTCATGAAATACAAGGGATCATAGTGTCTGATTTATGGGTGCCTTTGTAGAGGGTGTGTTGCACCTTCGTTTTCAATGCATCCTTTTTCCAAGTTCATTTATTGTCTTTTGTTCTTTTAATATGTTTCCAGGTTGAAGCCAAGGTGGGGATTCTACCTAAGCATGAAAAGCATTGCCCAACTTGACTCTACCCTAGTCACATCATGCTTCCCCAAATTGAAGACAATGTGTGGGACTTCTACCTAAGCATGAAAAACATTTCCCACACACGCTCTACCTTGGTTGACATTTTACATTGTTATTATTATTTTTATATAGGTCCCATCGGTTTCTTATGAGAGACATTTCATTTTCCACTGGATCCCTGGGCAAGCATATAGAAGTTTTATGATTGACTTTTATATTTTTCCAGCTACATTCCCTATGGGCCTTCGGCCCCTTCTTCCCATGAAATGATGGACAATCCCTTCTTGGGTCAGTACACCTAAAAATCCCAAAAGATAAGGAGACGATGGGGTGAAGTGTGGAAAGTGGTAAATATGATCGGGAATGGTACGATGTTTTGTCAAGGGGATATCCCAGTAGCAAACCCATCCCTGAGGGTTACCACTTACTAGGGTTATAACTTCTAAGCAGACGTTACATAATCAAAAGAAGATTTTAAATGAAACATAATAAAATTCCTGAAATATTGAAATGACACTCACCATAATACCTAGCTCATACCTCATGGAGTAATACCTAATGTCTTCCAAAAGCAAGATGGTGTGGCGGATACCATCGTGATGAATTTGAGATCTATGGTGGTGAGGCGGGCCTTTGTTTGTGCAAGTGGACATTGTCAACCATATATCTCTCAGTACTCCATGTCTACAACCTGAGGGCCTCGAGACATCATCTCCATAGTTATCCATAGGAAATGGGATAACACTTACCTTAGGCGAGTACTTGCAACATCTATTGTTTATTTAATTTACTTGCCTTAGGTAGGTACTTGTAGCATTGCTCCTATTTACCGTGTTTATTAAGTTCAAAGATAGGAGTTGTCTTTGACTCCCATGCCATCAAAATAATTAGTGTTTATGAAAAAAATATGTTTTTTCCATGTTTTTGGAGTTTGGGCATTTTGGGATCTTTGTAAATGTCATGATTTTTTTTCAACTTAATTTTGAATGCATCTTTCCATAATTATGCACTAGTACACAATTCATTTTTTATTACTACCTCATATTGTATGGCTAGGTTATGACTAATTATTTACACCTTGGGTTGTTGATTATACAACAACATTAAGATATATGACCATCTTGTAAGGACTTTTCTAGTATTCGTAATGACGATAATATTCAATTCGTGTGCTTAACTATAAAGTGATAGTAGAAATTGAAAGACAAGTTTAAAAAGCATAAGCAGTCTATCGAGGGAGATGGGGGGAAAACACATTTTTCAAATTAGAGTGACAGGTTACCTCTTTTAGATATAGCTCATGAATAAAAAATGGTGGATTGCTATTTTTAGTTCCTGGTTTTTTTAGGGTTTGAGTATCCTCTAGTCTAATGAGCTATTTTTTTGGCGGATTGCGATGGGTTTATTACTCATTAATGGTTTCCGGTTTTGGTGGGCAATTTTGGGGGGTTTAGAGGTGGTTTGGTGTACTGATTACCCAAGTGATTTGATCTACCATAATATCGGGATTTTACTTAGCCGGTCACCTAACGACTAGTAGTAAAGATTGATTGGATGTCAACCATTAGTAACAACCTTGTTTTGTCATTTTGACCCTCGAGATCAGGTACCTGGTGGTCCTACCTAGTGCAGTGTTCGTGGCAGAGTAGAAGACTGGAGGAACATCATGGGATCGAGCACCTAAGAACATTGACTTAATGGGCACGCTTGACGAGGAGGAATGGGATCAGGAGGATCTTTTTAAAACAATGGATGAGTTATGTCACTTAACTAAGGGTGGTGGAGAATTAAACAAGATTTTACGTCCACCTGTTAACCCTCTCGAGACTATAACGACATCCAGAATACCTTCCAAGACATTGTTGTTAGTTCCAGATGTTAGAAAGCCTTCTGGTTTGAAACAATCGGCCTCGAGTGGTTCAGAGAAGTGGGTGAAGGGAACTACTAGTGTGAACAGTCTTTAACACACTTAGACTGTAAATGTCCTTCAATAGGAAACCTGCTCTAAGTTCTTGGATAAGGTAGGGATAGGCTCGCCGAGAGAAGCATTGTGTGTTAAAGAGTCTATCCACAAGAGGACAGTCAGAGCTTGGAAACCAAATAAAACACAGATGCTTGGTGATAGGTATGGATGTAGGGTTAGAAGAAACATGTCGGTTGTCCCTGTGTGCGCTTGTTGGGAGAATTGCTAATAATATTAGGTCTTCCATTTCTCTTGGGGAATGGATGCAGAAGTCATGGGTTCCCATAATCGGTTATACTCTAGAATTTTTATTACTTCCCTATGGATGGTTTGGCTTGATTTTTAAGTGCCCTGAGGATGCAGAACTCATTAGAGGTGGTTTTTGGGAATACGAAGGGGGTAGCCTAATGATGAAGCATTGGAGGACGAGGTTTGATCCTTTTAAGGATTAATTTAGCTACATACATGTTTGGGTACTCTTACCAGTTCTCTCACTCAACCTCTAGAATAAAAGATCCTTGTCGGCAATAGGAAATCTCTTAGGGAGATTCCTGAAGCTGGATGAAGTGGGTTTACAGTCGGAAGACAAGCGCATGGCCCATATTCTAGTAGAATTGGACCTGTATGCAGGACTTATGGGCAACATTGAGATTGATTGGTATGGCCAAGTAGCTCTACAAAAGTTGGAATATCAAGGACTACCCTTCCACTGCCTAAACTGTAGAAGGATGGGACACCTGCATAAATATTGTACTCTTGGGATTGGAGCTACTTCTTTTGACGACCTCTCAGATACAAAAACACCAAATTACTATATGCCTGTGGATACACATGATGTGCAGGGTGATGGGGAGACTGGTAGCTTGGACATTGATCCGACACTGGACACAAACTCCTTTCTAGGTAAGTTACAAACTTATTGTCCTAGTTTTTTTATGAAACTTTCTTTGTGGGAAAGGGAATTTTTGGTTAACTCTTTTTTGGATGCCTGCCCTTCTGTGGAATCTGGGGATGGTATTTTTTTAGGGACCAGACTTGCAAGGATAGTTTGGAAGGCCAAGAGATTCCTACTAATCCTTCTCTTTCGGAAAGCCTTCCATACCCTCCCGGTGATTTTTCCACACCCATCCTTGTTGCCTTATCCTCGTCCGACTCTTTGGCCCTGACACAGGCTGTGTCTGATTTTCCCACTGTACAAACTTCTACATCTCAGGCTACGATCGATAAGGCAACCCTACATACTACACCCTCAATCTCCTATTGGGGTTTAGAAACACAAGCAGGTGTCTCTCTGGAAGAAAGGGATCCCGGTCGGCCATTGGGGGATGGAGGTCGGTGTATTTCTTTGGGGTGGTCGAGGGGATTGGGGCAAGAAATAGCCCCGATCAAAATGTACAGTGCTAGAAAGAAGCAGGGCACCTTACCTTTGGTTGTGGAACAACAACCTAGTACTTCAATGGATTCGGGGTAACTTGGAGGCATGAGAACCCTCGCTAGGGATAAGTCATGATCCTCCTCTCCCTGAACATTAGAGGGGTGGGAGGCCCCCTTAAGTTGCCTTCCATGTGGAGATTGATTCTTAATACTAAGTCGAGTATTATTTTCCTTCAGGAGACTTTAGTTGGAGAAGAAAAGGAAAGGATTTTTATGAACTCCTTGTGTCTGTCATGGATTAGTGTTGTCAGTTTTGTTGGGAAGTCAGGAGGACTCTTGGTTGCCTGGGATCCGATTGTATTTGACCTAAAACCTTATCTTTTCACTGGTGGGATTTTATTGACAAGTTCCTTCATCCTGGCTAAAAGGAATTTATCTTTTATAAATGTTTATGGCCTGTGTTTAGAGCATAGGTAGTTTTGGGAGTGGGTGGATGCAACTGGGTTGTTAGCACATCCTGATTAGATCTTAGCAGGGGATGTAAACTTTTCCTTGGGCCCAATAGAGGTATGGGGGATGATGGCTTTGTCGGATTCCTTGGCATACTTTTTCAAAAATTTAATTGCTAAGAATCACTTGGTTGACATACAGCCTCCGGAAGTCACGCCTACCTGGCGAAATGGTCGTAGTGGTGTGGAGAGTATTCAGAAAAGATTGGATAGGGTGTGTGTATCTGATTCTTTTCTAGTTGATTCAATTAGATTATGTTCCTGGGTAGAATACCCATATATTTCTGACCACACTCCAATCTTGTTTCAGCTAGATTACGGTTATAAGTCGGTTGCTTACCCATTCAAATTCAATCCGTCTCTAATGAAAGATGTATCTTTTGGCTTGTTGGTACTGGAAGTTTGGAATAATAATGAACTTTCTATGTTGGAAGGAGCACAAAATAGATTGATAATGAAGTTAAAGACTCTTAAGAATCATGTCAAGGAATGGATAAAAAAAGAAAATTTGATGAGCAGCGTGCACTTCTTTCTATTGAAGAGGAATTAGTGGAATTGTCTATTCTTAGTAGTGATCATGACAATACTTTTGATCTGGATTCTCACATTAAAGTTCTATAATTAGAAAGGAATAAATTGTTGTTAGCAGATGAGGAGCACTGGCACCAAAAGAGTAAGGCTACGTGGATCAAAAGTGGTGACAAAATTACAAATTTATTTCACCACTATGCCAGTTTCAAGAGAAATAAAAAACATATGTTGGAGGTTACTAATGAGATGGATCGGGTACATAGGGGACATGAGGCTATAAAGATCGAAGCAGTAAGGTATTTTAGCAACTTTTATAAAGAATCTGAACATCATAGCTATGAAGACCAGATTGCTACTATTCGTCTATATCCAAGGATTGTTACATAGGAGTAGGTCAACACTCTTGAGAGTCCATGCACTATAGAGGAAATCAATGAAGTTCTAAAGGGATTCACAAAGGACAAGAGTCCCGGTCCCAATGGCTGGACAATTGAGGTTTTTCTCAACTATTTTGATTTGGTAGCTAAATATTTGTTGGAGGCTATGGAGGAGTCTCGTCTGTCAGGAGAAGTGAAGAGATCCTTGAACTCGACTTTCATTACCTTAATTCCTAAGTTTAATGGTCTAGCTACCTTTGGGGACTTACACTTGATAGCACTTTGTAATTTATGCTACAAAATTATATCAAAAATCATTGCAAAGAGGATAAGGCCTATATTGTCTCGTGCATTATCAGATGAACAATTCAGCTTTTTGAAGGGGAGACAAATTATAGATGCAATCAGGATGGATCAAGAATGTCTACATAGTATCCGGGAGAAAAAAATTCAAGCTTTAATTATGAAGATAAATTTAAAGAAGGCCTACGATTGTGTTAGCTGGGATTATCTTCGTCTAGTTCTTATGCAATGTGGATTTGGGCTACCGACGATAAAATGGATCATGGGCTGTGTAAGTTCTGCAACTTATGCGATTTTAATTAATGGTGAACCCACTGGTATTTTCAACAGTGGTAGAGGGCTAAGACAAGGGTGCCCTTTGTCTCCCCTGCTCTACATTCTTGTTATGGAAGTTTTGAGCCTGGCATGAAAATATAGTCAATCATAAGGTAATATTACAGGTATCAAAGTATCAAGGTACATAAAAGTCCTCCATCTTCTTTTTGTCAATGATATTCTTATCATGACAAAAGAAACTTTATCAGAATGGCTGGATATTAAAAGAATATTGGATAATTTCTGTGGGGCATCTGGTTTGGTGATTAATGCACAAAAAACATCTTTCCTTCATTATGGCATTCAATCATCTCTGTTGGATACCTATAAGCCTTTCTTCCACTTTAATTTTCTTGAACTTGCTTCTAGTTTTAAGTATCTTGGTTACTTTCTAAAGATGGACAGGTATACTTCTGAAGATTGGAATTGGCTCATAGAGAAATTTGAAAAGCATATTAGCCATTGGTGCAATCGGTAGATGTCTCTTGGAGGTCGTCTTGTACTAATTAAAGCTGTGTTGGAAAGCCAGCCAGTCTATTGGCTAGCTTTGGAAAAATTACCTTCTTCGATTCTGAATAATTTACCTCAGTTGATGTTTAATTTCCTATGGTCTAGTTCTAGAAAAAAAAGAAGCATCCATCTCTACAACTGGAAGCTTTTAGCTCGGCCTAAACTGTATGGTGGGCAGGGCTTGAGGAATCTTTTTAGTTTCAGCAAGGCCATGGTAGCCAACATCTTGTGGAGAGTGTTAATGAAAGAAGGTTTGTGGCATCGTGTGATATTAGACAAGTATCTCAGATCATTTTTGGTTGCGGGGTGGCTTAAGACAGTCACTGTTCCTACGACAAGGGGCTCACAAGTTTGGAAGTACTTACTCAAATCGGTGCATATACTGTTGCATTGGATTGCATGGTATCTAGGTTTGGGGGATTCCATATTGGTAGGCAGGGACTACATTTTGGGTATGGGCATGAAAGCCATCCTATCGGATGAATTAATCCATGTTTTAAATCAGAAAGGGGTGTATTACCTCTTTCAGGCTARTCRTGATCAGTGTTCGGGCATAGCAGGTACTAAGTGGCATACCAGTGATGATTTAGAGTTAGATGGTTGACTAGAAATTGAGTGGACGATTTTCGAAATGAACTCATACAAAATGGGATTCTTCTATCCAGGCGGCTAGATGAACTTAGATGGTTGGGAGGTAACGCATTTGGTTTTATCACAGTAAAAAACATATATGAGGCGAATGAAAGAAGAAAAAAGAGCATGGTAGCCAAGGGGTGGCGGGGGAATCTTTGGACTTGGAACTGTCCACTAAAACTAAAACTTTTCATCTGGTTGACGGTGGAGAATAAAATTCTCACATGGGAGAACCTCTAGCGTCATGGTTTCAATGGTCTGGGTTGGTGTGTCCTATGTAATCAAAGTCTGGAATCGTATTTTCACCTTTTTTTCGAGTGTTATTTTGTGTGCACGGTTTGGACAACTTTTCATTCTTTTAGGAACTCATCGGGTTCTTGGGTTGGATCTTATATCACAGAATGTTTTAAAAATTGGTTTTCAGGAAGGGCTCGACAATCCACCTTACCTATTTTTGTCTACTGGTATATTTGGAAGGATCGTAACTTTGCTATATTTGAAGACAGGAAACCATCGGCTCATAGAGTGGCTATCCAGGTGTCCATAGTGGTGGATTCTTATACTACTTAGGTGATAGCTCCAATTATGAGGAACATAGCTACTAGGGGAGAGGTGGATGGTGTTGTTGGCTGGTTTGATGGGGCAACTAAAGCTTCTGGATCCAATAGTGGGGTAGGAGGTATTATTAGGACACTGGACAATCGTATCTTCAAGTGGATTTTAAACTGTGGCCCGAGATCTAATACTTGGGTAGAATTGTTGGGTGTTTGGGCCCTTCTGAATCTTGCTTCTAGGCTCTTTATTACTGATATCAATGTGAAGGGAGATTTGATGATTGTTATTGATTCGCTGCATGATAAAGGCCTCCTTCAGGTGATATCCTTGGAATGCTAGAAGGACAGGTTGGCTAATCTTATAAAGCTTTTTCATCATATCTATTTTGAATATGTCTACAGGGAAGACAACTCGGAAGAGAACAACCTTTCAAAGCAAGCACTTCATAAGCAACCTGGGAAAATTATCTATTTTTAGTGTGTTGAGGAACACGAGGGTCCTCCTTTGTCAATAGATCTTTTCTAGGCTACGGATGGCATTTATTTCGCTGGGGGTGTTGGGATATAATCCAGTGTCTTTTAGCTATGTAATGTATGTTGTAAATGAACAGTCTCTTTTTGGGGTTATTGGGAGGGATTTTAGTAGCCAGTTCATATATTTTGAGGTTGGGGAGATAGATTAGATATTAGATATCCAATAGATGTACCTTTTGGACATGGTGGTGATGGTTCTATGTATCGGAACAATTTATATTTTAAATAATATAAACTAAAATTTTCTGTGGAAAAAAAAGTATAAAGTGATATTTACTCCCAAATAATTAACATTTTCTTAAAACATTATTGAATTTGCAACATTAAGATATATGACCATCTTCATGGGACTTTGATAGTATTCTTAATGATTATAATATTCAAGTCATGTGCTTAACTATAAAGTGATATTGATTCCCAATGAATTAACATTTTCTTAAAACATTATTGAATTTGCAATGT